>JAMOIN010000737.1:0-83969 GCA_024666655.1 Dascyllus trimaculatus
CCTCAACACTGTGGCGCACTTAAACAGCTCCACAGCGGCCCCTACAAAATTTTAAAATTTCATATAAAATCACTGGTTTGTCGTACAGACATGAAATTTGGTACATGTGCAGAGCAGGATGAGACGAACACGAGTGCGTGCTTTAGACATTCCCATCATCTCCACAGCGGCGTTGCGGGGGGGGAGCGAGGGCCCGTCCGACGCTGCTTGCAGCTTTAATTTTTCTTACGCCAAATTAAACCCCAATTTGACCCCCTAAACATGCTCAAAAACTCCTCAAATTTTGCACACACATCAGGACTGGCGAAAAATTTGATATTTTGGGGGAATTACACATATGAATGGCAAAATGACTCAATAGCGCCACCTTCAAAATTGGGCTTTAGTGGAGTTAATACGGCTAGTTTCACGTACAGCTATAAAATTTGGTACACAGGTACAGTAGCCCGAGACAGAAACATTCCTGCTTTTGAAATTTCAAAAAGCTCCACGGCGCCCCCTAGAAAATGTGGTGCACAGGGATTGGAATTTAACGAACTCCTCCTAGGATTTTTATCCGGTCTTCACCAAATTCGCTGTGTGGCATCTGGACCCATCCAGGATGAAAAGTTATTAAAATCTTGTGGCTGCGTCACACGGTGTGGGCGTGGCATGGCAGCCATTTTCACCAATTTTGCCACATGGAATGAAATGAGTTTTGGAGGTGAAAGGATTCACCTAATATCACCAAATCCACACAAATCCTCACAAATCTCAGAAACTAATGTTTGATATACAACTCAGGAAGTGGCGTGTTCAAACGGCTCCACAGCGCCCCCTACAAATATTCAAATACTCATAAAAAACCACTGCTTTGACCTACAAACATGAAATTTGGTAGACATGTATAGTCTATCTAGGCAAACAGATCTGTACACTTGAAATTCCAATCAGCTCCACAGCGCCCCCTAGACAATGTGGTGCTGAGACAATGGAATTTAACGAACTCCTCCCAGGATTTTCATCCCATCCCCACCAAATTCACTGTGTGGCATCTGGACCCCTTCAGGATGAAAAGTTATTAAAATCTCATGGCTGCGTCACACGGTGTGAGCGTGGCATGGCGGCCATTTTCAGCAAATTCGCCATGTGTAACGAAATGAGTTTTGGAGGTGAAGGGATCCACGTAAAATCACCAAATCCACACAAATCCTCATTAACCTCAAGACCTAATGCGTAATATACAATTCAGGAGTGGACGTGTTCAAACGGCTACACAGCGCCCCCTACAAATATTTAATTAGTCATATAAAATCACTGCTTTATCCGACAAACATGCAAATTGGTACATACATATAGTATCCCAAGACCAACAGATTTGCATAGTCGAAATTCCAATCGGCTCTACGGCGCCCCCTAGACAAGGTCGTGTGGAGACATTGGAATTTAACGAACTCCTCCCAGGATTTTTATCCCATCTTGATGAAACTGGCTGTGTGGCATCTGGACCCCTTCAGGATCAAAAGTTATTAAAATCTTGTGGCTGCGTCACATGGTGTGGGCGTGGCATGGCGGCCATTTTTAGCCTATGACCATGAAGTGTGAAATGCTCATAATTTGGCTGTACATGATCAGATGTGAATGAAACTTGATATGCTTGATGACAGGCTATCCCTCAACACTTGGGCGTGGCCAAAAAGCTCCACAGCGCCCCCTACAAGTTTCAAAATTTTATATAAAGTAACTGGTTTGTCCTACAGACATAAAATTTGGTCAATGTGCAGAAGAGGATGACACGAACACAATTGTGTAATTTAGACATTTGGATTGTCTCCAGAGCAGCGCTGCGGGGGGGAGCGAGGGCCCGTTCGACGCTGCTTGCAGCTTTAATTAGGGCCCGAAGCACTACAGTGCGTAGGACCCTATTGTTCCTCTAGTGTTTGGCGGTTTGGCGGTTTGGCGGTTTGGCGGTTTCTTTTTCTTAAGCCACTTTGAACCTCAATTTGACCCCCTAAACATGCTCAAAAACTCACCAAATTTGGCACACACATCAAGACTGGTGAAAAATTTGATATTTTGGGGGAATTACACATATGAATGGCAAAATGACTCAATAGCGCCACCTAGAAAATTGGGCTTTAGTGGAGTTAATACGGCTAGTTTCACGTAAACTCATGAAATTTGGTACACAGGTACAGTAGCCCGAGACAAAAACATTCCTGCTTTTAAAATTTCAAAAAAGGCTCAACAGCGCCCCCTAGAGCACGTAGTGTGCAGGCATTGGAATTTATCGAACTCCTCCCAGGATTTTTATCCAATTTCCCCAAATTCGCTGTGTGGCATCTACACCCCTCCAAGATGAAAAGTTATTAAAATCTCGTGGATACGTCACACGGTGTGGGCGTGGCATGGCAGCCATTTTGAACAAAAAAGCTTAACCTCGCCCACTTCAACACGTGGTGCGCAGGCATTGGAATTTAACGAACTCCTCCCAGGATTTTTGTCCGATCTTCACCAAATTCGCTGTGTGGCATCTACACCCCTCCAGGATGAAAAGTTATTAAAATCTCGTGGATACGTCACACGGTGTGGGCGTGGCATGGCAGCCATTTTGAACAAAAAAGCTTAACCTCGCCCACTTCAACACGTGGTGGGCAGGCATTGGAATTTAACGAACTCCTCCCAGGATTTTTGTCCGATCTTCACCAAATTCGCTCTGTGGCATCTAGACCCCTCCAGGATGAAAAGTTATTAAATTCTTGTGGCTGCGTCACACGGTGTGGGCGTGGTATCGCGGCCATTTTGAACAAAAAAGCTTAACATTGTACAATGGAACACATTGTGCGCAGGCATTGGAATTTAACGAACTCCTCTCAGGATTTTTGTCCGATCTTCACCAAATTCGCTGTGTGGCATCTGCACCCCTCAAGGATGACAAGTTATTAAAATCTCGTGGATACGTCACATGGTGTGGGCGTGGCATGGCGGCCATTTTGAACAAAAAATCTCAATGGCACCCCCTAGAAAATGCTGTGCGCAGGCATTGGAATTTAACGAACTCCTCCCAGGATTTTTGTTCGATCTTCACCAAATTCGCTGTGTGGCATCTAGACCCCTCCAGGATGAAAAGTTATTAAAATCTTGTGGCTGCATCACACGGTGTGGGCGTGGCATGGCGGCCATTTTGAACAAAAAAGCTAAACATTGTACAATGGAACACGTTGTGCGCAGGCATTGGAATTTAACGAACTCCTCCCAGGATTTTTATCCCATATTCACCAAATTCGCTGTGTGGTATCTAGACCCATCCAGGATGAAAAGTTATTAAAATCTTGTGGCTGCGTCACACGGGGTGGGCGTGGCATGGCGGCCATTTTGAACAAAAAAGCAAAACAGCGCTAACTCGAACACCTGGTTCACAGGGATTGGAATTTAACGAACTCCTCCCAGGATTTTTGTCCGATCTTCACCAAATTCGCTGTGTGGCATCTGCACCCCTCAAGGATGACAAGTTATTAAAATCTTGTGGCTGCGTCACACGGTGTGGGCGTGGCATGGCGGCCATTTTGAACAAAAAAGCTTAAGGGCGCCCCCTGGAACACGTGGTGTGCAGTTATTGGAATTTAACGAACTCCTCCCAGGATTTTTACCCGATCTTCACCAAATTCGGTGTGTGGCATCTAGGGCCATCCAGGATTAAAAGTTATTAAAATCTCGTGGATACGTCACACGGTGTGGGGGTGGCATGGCGGCCATTTTGAACAAAAAAGCTTATCATTGTACAATGGAACACGTGGTGCGCAGGCATTGGAAATTAACGAACTCCTCCCAGGATTTTTACCCGATCTTCACCAAATTGGCTGTGTGGCATCTAAACCCCTCTAGGATGAAAAGTTATTAAAATCTTGCGGTTGCGTCACACGGTGTGGGCGTGGCATGGCGGCCATTTTGAACAAAAAAGCTCCATGGCGCACCATAGAACACGTGGTGCGCAGGCATTGGAATTTAATAAAATCCTCCCAGGATTTTTGTCCCATCTTCACAAAATTGGCTGTGTGGCATCTAGACCCCTCCAGGATGAAAAGTTATTAAAATCTTGTGGCTGCGTCACACGGTGTGGGTGTGGCATGGCGGCCATTTTGAACAAAAAAACTAAACAGCGCCAACTACAACACGTGGTGCGCAGGCATTGGAATTTAACGAACTCCTCCTAGGATTTTTGTCCGATTTTCACCAAATACCCTGTGTGGCATGTAAACCCCTCCAGGATGAAAAGTTATTAAAATCTTGTTGCTGTGTCACACGGTGTGGGCGTGGCATGGCGGCCATTTTGAACAAAAAAGCTAAACAGCGCCAACTAGGACACGTGGTGCGCAGGCATTGGAATTTAACGAACTCCTCCCAAGATCTTCGTCCGATCTTCACCAAATTGTCTGTGTGACATCTACACCCCTCCAGGATGAGAAGTTATTAAAATCTTGTGGCTGCGTCACACGGTGTGGGCGTGGCATGGCGGCCATTTTGAACAAAAAAGCTTAACATTGTACAAAGGAACACGTTGTGCACAGGCATTGGAATTTAACGAACTCCTCCCAGGATTTTCATCTGATCTTCACCAAATTCGCTGTGTGGCATCTAGACCCCTCCAGGATGAAAAGTTATTAAAATCTTGTGGCTGTGTCACACGGTGTGGGCGTGGCATGGCAGCCATTTTGAACAAAAAAGCGAAACAGCGCCAACGAGAACACGTGGTGCACAGGCATTGGAATTTAATAAACTCCTCCCAGGATTTGTATCCAATTTTCACCAAATTTGCTGTGTGGCATCTAGACCAATACAGGATGAAAAGTTATTAACATCTTGTGGTTGCATCAAACGGTGTGGGCGTGGCATGACGGCCATTTTCAACAAAAAAACTTAACCGCGCCCCCTTGAACATGTTGTGCGCAGGCATTGGAATTTAACGAACTCCTCCCAGGATTTTTGGCCTATCTTCACCAAATTTGCTGTGTGGCATCTTGACCTATCCAGGATTAAAAGTTATTAAAATCTTGTGGCTGCGTCAAACGGTGTGGGCGTGGCATGGCGGCCATTTTGAACAAAAAAGCTTGACATTGTACAATGGGACACGGCGTGGCATGGCGGCCATTTTGAACAAAAAGGCTTAACCGCCCCCCCTTGAACACGTTGTGCACAGGCATTGGAATTTAGCGAACTCCTCCCAGGATTTTTGTTCAATCTTCACCAAAGTCGCTGTGTGGCATCTAGACTCCTCCAGGATGAAAAGTTATTAAAATCTTGTGGCTGTGCCACACGGTGTGAGCGTGGCATGCCGGCCATTTTGAACAAAAAAGCTAAACGGCGCCCCCTCAACCACGTGGTGCGCAGGCATTGGAATTTATTGAACTTCTCCCAGGATTTTTGTCCCATCTTCACCAAATTCACTGTGTGGCATCTAGACCCCTTCAGGATGAAAAGTTATTAAAATTTTGTGGCTGCGTCACACGGTGTGGGCGTGGCATGGCGGCCATTTTGAACAAAAAAGCTAAACGGCGCCCGCTGAACCACGTGGTGCACAGGCATTGGAATTTATTGAACTCCTCCCAGGATTTTTGTCCCATCTTCACCAAATTGGCTGCGTGGCATCTAAAGCCCTTCAGGATGAAAAGTTATTAAAATCTTGTGGCTGCGTCACACGGTGTGGGCGTGGCATGGCGGCCATTTTGAACAAAAAAGCTCCATGGCGCCCCATCGAACACGTGGTGCGCAGGCATTGGAATTTAACAAACTCCTCCCAAGATTTTTACCCGATCTTCACCAAATTCGCTTCGTGGCATGTAGATTCCTACAGGATGAAAAGTTATTAAAATCTTGTGGCTGCGTCACACGGTATGGGCGTGGCATGGCGGCCATTTTGAACAAAAAAGCTTATCATTGTACAATGGAACACGTGGTGCGCAGGCATTGGAATTTAACAAACTCCTTCCAGGATTTTTGTCCCATCTTTACCAAATTCGCTGTGTGGCATGTACATCCCTCCAGGATGAAAAGTTATTAAAATCTTGTGGCTGCGTCACACGGTGTGGGCGTGGCCTGGTGGACATTTTGAACAAAAAAGCTTAGTGGCGTCCCCTAGAACACGGTGTGTGCAGGCATTGGAATTTAACAAACTCCTCCTAGGATTTTTGTCCCATCTTCACAAAATTTGCTGTGTGGCATGTAGACCCCTCCAGGATGAAAAGTTATTAAAATCTCGTGGATATGTCACATGGTGTGGGCGTGGCATGGCGGCCATTTTGAAGAAAAAAGCTCAACGGTGCCCCTTAGAAAAAGCTGTGTGTCGGCATTGGAATTTATTGAACTCCTCCCAGGATTTTTGTCCCATCTTCACCAAATTGGCTTGCTGGCATCTAAACCCCTCCAGGATGAAAAGTTATTAAAATCTTGTGGCTGCGTCACACGGTGTGGGCGTGGCATGGCGGCCATTTTGAACAAAAAAGCTCCATGGCGCCCCATAGAACACGGGATGCGCAGGCATTGGAATTTAACAAACTCCTCCCAGGATTTTTACCCGATCTTCACCAAATTCGCTTCGTGGCATCTAGATTCCTCCAGGAATAAAAGTTATTAAAATCTTGTGGCTGCGTCACACGGTGTGGGCGTGGCATGGCGGCCATTTTGAACAAAAAAGCTTATCATTGTACAATGGAACACGTGGTGCGCAGGCATTGGATTTTAACAAACTCCTTCCAGGATTTTTGTCCCATCTTTACCAAATTCGCTGTGTGGCATCTCGATTCCTCCAGGATGAAAAATCATTAAAATTTTGTGGCTGCGTCACATGGTGTGGGCGTGGCATGGTGGACATTTTGAACAAAAAAGCTTAATGGCGTCCCCTAGAACACGGTGTGTGCAGGCATTGGAATTTAACGAACTTTTCCTAGTGGCATGGCAGCCATTTTGAACAAAAAAGCTCCATGGCGCCCCATAGAACACGGGATGCGCAGGCATTGGAATTTAACAAACTCCTCCCAGGATTTTTACCCGATCTTCACCAAATTCGCTTCGTGGCATCTAGATTCCTCCAGGAATAAAAGTTATTAAAATCCTGTGGCTGCGTCACACGGTGTGGGCGTGGCATGGCGGCCATTTTGAAGAAAAAAGCTTATCATTGTACAATGGAACACGTGGTGCGCAGGCATTGGAAAATAACAAACTCCTTCCAGGATCTTTACCCGATCTTCACCAAATTCGCTTCGTGGCATCTACATTCCTCCAGGATGAAAAGTTATTAAAATCCTGTGGCTGCGTCACACGGTGTGGGCGTGGCATGGCGGCCATTTTGAACAAAAAAGCTTATCATTGTACAATGGAACACGTGGTGCGCAGGCATTGGAATTTAACAAACTCTTTCCAGGATTTTTGTCCCATCTTTACCAAATTCGCTGTGTGGCATCTAGACCCCTCCAGGATGAAAAGTTATTAAAATTTTGTGGCTGCGTCACACGGTGTGGGCGTGGCATGGCGGCCATTTTGAGCAAATTCGCCATGTGGAACGAAATGGATTTTGGAGGTGAAAGGATCCACGTAAAATCACCAAATCGACTCAAATCCTCATTAATCTGAAAAACTAATGTTTGATATACAATACAGGAATGGGCGTGGTCAAACAGCTCCACAGCGCCCCCTACAAATGTTCCAATACTCATAAAAATGTACTACGGTATTGTACACACATGAAATTTGGTACACATGCACAATATCCCAGTACAAACAGATCTGCACACTTGAAATTCCAATCGGCTCCATAGTGCCCCCTAGACGAGGTCATGTGGAGATATTGGAATTTAACGAACTCCTCCCAGGATTTTTATCTGATTCTGATGAAATTGGCTGTGTGGCTTCTAGACCGCTCCAGGATGAAAAGTTATTAAATTCTCGTGGCTGCACCACATGATGTGGGCGTGACAGGGCAGCCATTTTGAGTGTGTGGCCATGAAGTGTGACATGCTCACAACTTGACTGTACATGATAAGATGTGAATCAAACTTGATATGCTTGATGACAGGCTATCCCTCAACACTTGTGCGTGGCCAAACAGCTCCACAGCGCCCCCTACAAATTTCAAAAATTCATATAAAATCACTGGTTTGTCCTACACAGCGCCCCCTAGAATATTAAAAAAATCATATTAAATCACTGGTTTGTCCTACAGACATGAAATTTGGTACATGTGCAGAACAGGATGAGACAAACACAATTGCGTGCTATAGACATTCCGATCGTCTGCATAGCGGTGGTGTGGGGGGGAGCGAGGGCCCGTTCGACGCTGCTTGCAGCTTTAATTAGGGCCCGAAGCACTACAGTGCGTAGGACCCTATTGTTCCTGTAGTGTTTCTTTGGGGGGATGGCGGGATGGCGGTTTGGCGGTGTGGCGGTTTGGCGGTTTCTTTTTCTTACGCCACTTTGAACCCCAATTTGACCCCCTAAACATGCTCAAAAACTCCCCAAATTTGGCACACCCATCAGGACTGGTGAAAAATTTGATATTTTGGGGGAATTACACATATGAATGGCAAAATGACTCAATAGCGCCACCTTGAAAATTGGGCTTTAGTGGAGTTAATACGGCTAGTTTCACGTAAACTCATGAAATTTGGTACACAGGTACAGTAGCCCCAGACAAAAACATTCCTGCTTTTAAAATGTCAAAAAAGGCTCAACGGCGCCCCCTAGAGCACGTAGTGTGCAGGCATTGGAATTTAACGAACTCCTCCCAGGATTTTTGTCCGATTTTCACCAAATTCGCTGTGTGGCATCTGTACTCATCCAGGATGAAAAGTTATGAAAATCTTGTGGCTGCGTCACACGGTGTGGGCGTGGCATGGCGGCCATTTTGAACAAAAAGCTTAACATTGTACAATGGAACACGTGCGCAGGCATTGGAAATTAACGAACTCCTCCCAGGATTTTTGTTCGATCTTCACCAAATTCGCTGAGTGGCATCTAGACCCCTCCAGGATGAAAAGTTATTAAAATCTTGTGGCTGCGTCACACGGTGTGGGCGTGGCATGGCGGCCATTTTGAACAAAATCACCATGTGGAACGAAATGGGTTTTGGAGGTGAAGTGATACATGTAAAATCACCAAATCCACACAAAACCTCATTAATCTCAAGACCTAATATTTAATATACAATTCAGAAATGGGCGTGGTCAAACGGCTCCACAGCGCCCCCTACAAATATTCAAATACTCATATAAAATCATTGCTTTATCCTACAAACATGAAATTTGGTACACACATATAGTATCCCAAGACCAACAGATTTGCACAGTCAAAATTCTAATCGGCTCTCCTGCGCCCCCTAGACAAAGTCGTGTCGTTTAATTAGGGCCCGAAGCACTACAGTGCGTAGGACCCTATTGTTCCTCTAGTGTTTGGCGGTTTGGCGGTTTGTTTGGCGGTGTGGCGGTTTCTTTTTCTTACGCCACTTTGAACCCCAATTTGACCCCCTAAACATGCTCAAAAACTCCCCAAATTTGGCACACACATCAGGACTGGTGAAAAATTTGATATTTTGGGGGAATTACACATATGAATGGCAAAATGACTCAATAGCGCCACCTAGAAAATTGGGCTTTAGTGGAGTTAATACGGCTAGTTTCACGTAAACTCATGAAATTTGGTAGACAGGTACAGTAGCCCGAGACAAAAACATTCCTGCTTTTAAAATTTTGAAAAAGGCTCAACAGCGCCCCCTAGAGCACGTAGTGTGCAGGCATTGGAATTTAACGAACTCCTCCTAGGATTTTTATCCGATCTTCACCAAATTCGCTGTGTGGCATCTAGACCCATCCAGGATGAAAACTTATTAAAATCGTGTGGCTGCGTCACACGGTGTGGGCGTGGCATGGCGGCCATTTTGAACAAAAAGGTTAAGATTGTACAATGGAACACGTGCGCAGGCATTGGAATTTAACGAACTCCTCCTAGGATTTTTGTTCGATCTTCACCAAATTTGCTGTGTGGCATCTAGACCCCTCCAGGATGAAAAGTTATTAAAATTTTGTGGCTGCGTCACACGGTGTGGGCGTGGCATGGCGGCCATTTTGAACAAAATCGCCATGTGGAACGAAATTGGTTTTGGAGGTGAAGTGATACATGTAAAATCACCAAATCCACACAAAACCTCATTAATCTCAAGACCTAATATTTAATATACAATTCAGGAATGGCCATGGTCAAACGGCTCCACAGCGCCCCCTAGAATTATTCAAATACTCATATAAAATCATTGCTTTATTCTACAAACATAAAATTTGGTTCATACATATAGTATCCCAAGACCAACAGATTTGCACAGTCGAAATTCTAATCGGCTCTACGGTGCCCCCTAGACAAGGTCGTGTGGAGAGGAGTGCGGTGAGGAGCGAGGGCCCGTCTGACGCTGCTTGCAGCTTTAATTTTTCTTATGCCAATTTGAACCCCAATTTGACTCCCTAAACATGCTCAAAAACTCCCCAAATTTTGCACACACATCAGGACTGGCGAAAAATTGGATATTTTAGGGGACTTGCACATATGAATCTGAAAATGGCTCAGCAGCGCCACCTTGAAAATTGGGTTTTAATGGAGTTAATACGGCTAGTTTTACGTACAGCTATGAAATTCGATTCACAGGTACAGTAGCCCAAGACAAAAACAATCCTGCTTTTGAAATTTCAAAAAAGCTCAACGGCACCCCCTAGATCACGTGGTGCGCAGGCATTGGAATTTAATGAACTCCTCCCAGCATTTTTACCCGATCTTCACCAAATTGTCTGTGTGACATCTAGACCCCATGCAAGGTGGACGTGGAGAAGAGGGTGGAGTGGGTGGAGGACACCGATATAAAGAATAAAGCCTCACTGGAGGTTGACCCGTTAGCCACCAAAGAGGAGGTGGAGGACTTGTAAAAAATGAAGTCATATTATTTAAAGTTATTATTAGTTAATTTGATAATTATGAATAACTCTAGATGTCTGGGAAATTTGTCGGGTCCAGTTTGCAACCCACAGCTAGTTGGAATGTAAGCAACAACGTACAGGTTACATCAGTGACTAAGGTGGAGTAGATTTATTCTTGACTAGAAGTACACCATCTCTAATTTTTATGGTTACTACTAGTGCGTCAAATTTTTTTATCGTGAGATTAACGTGGTGGGGGGGTGGGGAGTGGGGGTGTGTGACATGGCAGCAGTGTCCTCGCTGTGCCTTTCTGTCGGCTCCTTTTCCGCGTCCAACAAACTTAACCTTGTGCTCTCAAAATCTCAAAAATTGATGATTCGGATACCACCACAACGAGTGAATATTCAGATATCCAGATATTCGGGTCCAGCCCTACAATTGACAAGACCGAAGTTATGTATGTGTATTGTCAGTGTGAACTGAATTATCATCGTAGCACATCCAGTCTGAAATACCATTGATGGCCAAACACACAGCTGATGCCAATTCTCCGCCTCCTCCTCGTCAAAACCAGGCGACAATGGTGATAAGAGTATTAAAATGATAATTCAAGGGACATTTAGAATAGATAAAAAAAATGTATGATTAATTTGCGATTAATCACAAGTTAACTCTGACATTCATGCGATTAATCGCGATTAAATATTTTAATCAATTGACAGAACTAGTTAATACTAAGATACTATCTGAACCCCAGGATTTACAGTAAGAAACACGGAAACAGAAGTTGTAGGGGAACGAATGATGGCAAACGCTGCGGCAGTATACATAGTAACATCTATGTTCATTTGGAAATTCATATATTGTTTGTTATTGCCTTGTGTGCTAATTTCACTGCCTTCACCACTGCCACACCCCCCTCATCGCCTCCCCGCCCCCTCCAAGTAGCCCGAATGCACACACGCATGCACGCACGCAAGCACGCACACAATTTTGGGGCCCTTTTTCAAACACTTTAGTTTGATCTACAGTCCCCAAATTTGTACCAGTTGTGGATAACATCAGACCCTGTCACATAAAACAATCTGAGGTGTGAATTTCAAACACCCTCAAACTTCAAGCCCTGCACATGTAGTTTCATTCACTTACATAATGACCATTCTGTGATTTACATTCAGATGCATGTTTGCTGCTAATCTTGGTACAGGAAGAGCAAACTATGCTGAACATTTTTTGGAAGGTTTCTGTCATGGTTACCTGATATTCCTACGAGTTTGGTGTTGATCATATGAGCCCTGTAGATCTTATCAAATATTGAGTATTATGATTACAAAAATAAACTAGAACTGCAAGCAGTTATGAAAGGGGGCCAAGCCCCCTTGTGCGACTCGGTCCCCAGGTCCCGAGGAGCCCATGGAAGTCCGCCCAGAGGGACCACGGGGCACGGGGCAAGCGTCAGGATACCGGCCAACGTCTCACCAGCAGTGTTGTAATGGTAATGGGAAGAGCTCTGACACAAGTGAGTTGAGTTCAATGTGGATAGCTTTCACGTTGACAAAATTATCCAACAGTATGTGCTTTTCAGCTAGCAGAAAAATTGTGTATTTATAACTCGCACATTTTTTGAAGTAGCAAAATTCTTTTGATAACATTTGCTCAAGCACATCTGGAGATTGCATGTGCAAAGTTTGGTGCAGATGGAGTTTAAACTGTAGGAGGAGTTCGAAAAAGTAGGTTTTGGATGTGTACTGATGTACAAAGAGGAATGTGCACCGGAAGTGGGCGTGGCCTATGTCGGAAGATGCGACACTATTTAGGGAACACGTAGATATAAAGTTTACGAAGATGTGATTTAAAAAGTGAAAGTTACAGGCCAAAGTGCGTTTGCAACCGTTATAGCGCCACCTAGTGGAGTAGATGCACAATTTTTGGTGTGCGTGGTCTGTGTGCTCTTCTATATATACCCTGTAATTTTCACAGTCCTCAGCATTATGCTTGAGCTGAAATAAATCTTTGTTGTTTATCTTGTAAAAAGCCACGCCCACTTTGACCATTCATGAATAACGTTAAGATATGGCCTCAGGAGTGACCCAGCGTCATACCTACCAAATTTGGGAAAAATTGCTCTTGCCGTTTAAAAGATATAAATTTCCCATTGTTGCAGCGCCCCCTAGTGGCCAACATGAGCCAAATTTAGCTCATACCCCCACAGTCACATGACAACATGACATCTCAGGTTTGGTGTTATTAGCATTTCTTTTGACCAAGATATGCGACAGTTTGCGTTTTTATAGCGAGCTATAAAAATTTATGCATTAATAATTTGCGCATATTTAGACAGAACAAAATTCTTTTGATAACTTTAGATTAGGTCCAACTGAAGACTGTACGTGCCAAGTTTCACGCTGATTGTACAAAAACCCAAGGAGGAGTTCGAAAAAGTCCGTTTTCCAGTTTTTGCCATGTTGCAAAAAAAAATTATAGGCGGAAATGGGCGTGGCTTATCCCGGATGATTTAGTGCTGTTCATGCAATCTGTGGATATGAGGTTTTTGAATGTGCGACACACGGTGTGGGAATTATAACCCAAAACGTGTTGAGTTTGGTTATAGCGCCCCCTGCTGGCAAACATGTGCAATTATTTGCATCTGAGGTGAGGGCAGGGGTCTGGACCAACCCTCCAAATTACACCACCCTCCCTTGCACGGTATAGCCTGCAGCACTACTTTTATCAACGGAAAAATAAAAAGGGAAAATAAAAATCTGAACGAAAACAATAGGGTTCCAGGCCCTTTGGGCCTGGGAAACGCGTATGCTAGCATACGCGTCTCCCAGGGGTTTAATTTGGCGTAAGAAAAATTAAAGCTGCAAGCAGCGTCGAACGGGCCCTCGCTCCCCCCCGCACCGCCGCTGTGGAGATGATAGGAATCTCTAAAGTACACAGTTGTGTTACTGCTCTGCACATGTACCAAATTTCATGTCTGTAGGTTAAAGCGGTGATTTTATATGAATTTTTGAAATTTCTAGGGGGCGCTGTCGAGCTGTTTGGCTGCGCCCAAGTGTTGATGGATAGCCTGTCATAAAACATATAATATAAGTTTCATTCACATCTGATCATGAACAATGAAGTTATGAACATTTCACACTTCATGGTCGCACGCTCAAAATGGCCGCCATGCCACGCCCACACCATGTGAGGCAGCTACGAGATTTTAATAACTTTTCATTCTAGAAGGGTCTAGATGCCACACAGCGAATTTGGTGAAGATCGGATAAAAATCCTGGGAGGAGTTCGTTAAATTCCAATGCCTGCGCACCACGTTTTCTAGGGGGCGCCATGGAGCTTTTTCAAAATTTCAAAAGCAGGAATGTTTTTGTCTCGGGCTACTGTACCTGTGTACCAAATTTTATAGCTGTACGTGAAACTAGCCGTATTAACTCCACTAAAGCCCAATTTTCAAGGTGGGGCTATTGAGTCATTTTGCCATTCATATGTGTAATTCCCCCAAAATATCAGATTTTTCACCAGTCCTGATGTGTGTGCAAAATTTGAGGAGTTTTTGAGCATGTTTAGGGGGTCAAATTGGGGTTCAATTTGGCGTAAGAAAAAGAAAGAAAGAAAGAAAGAAAGAAACTGAGCAGGAACAATAGGGCCTTTGCCCTGCAAGGCAAAGGCAGCGTTCAGTGTTTCACACTGATCGCTGCCCTTTGCCTTTTTCGGGCTCGGGCCCTAATAAAGAAACCGCCAAACAAACAGAGCAGGAACAATAGGGCCTTTGCCCTGCAAGGCAAAGGCAGCGTTCAGTGTTTCACACTGATCGCTGCCCTTGCCTTTTCGGGCTCGGGCCCTAATTAAAGCTGCAAGCAGCGTCGAACGGGCCCTCGCTCCCCCCCGCACCGCCGCTCTGGAGATGATAGGAATCTCTAAAGTTCACAGTTGTGTTACTGCTCTGCACATGTACCAAATTTCATGTCTGTAGGTTAAAGCGGTGATTTTATATGAATTTTTGAAATTTCTAGGGGGCGCTGTGGAGCTGTTCTGCTGCGCCCAAGTGTTGATGTGTAGCCTGTCATAAAACATATCAAGTTTCATTCACATCTGATCATGTGCAATGCAGTTATGAGCATTTCACACTTCATGGTCGCACGCTCAAAATGGCCGCCATGCCACGCCCACGCCGTGTGACGCAGCTACGAGATTTTAATAACTTTTCATCCTGGAAGGGTCTAGATTCCACACAGCGAATTTGGTGAAGATCGGATAAAAATCCTGGGAGGAGTTCGTTAAATTCCAATGTCTCCAAATGACTTTGTCTAGGGGGCGCCGTAGAGCTCATTGGAATTTCGACTGTGCAAATCTTTTAGTCTCGCGTTTGTATGTGTATATTCCAAATTTCATGTTTGTAGGATACAGCAGTGATTTTTTACGAGTATTTGAATATTTGTAGGGGGCGCTGTGGAGCCGTTTGACGACGTCCATTCATGAATTGCATATTAAACATTAGTTCTTGAGATTAATGAGGACTTGTGTGGATTTGGTGATTTTACATGGATCCCTTCACCTCCAAAACTCATTTTGTTCAACATGGCAAGTTTGCTCAAAATTACCGTCATGCCACGCCCACACCATGTGACGCAGCCACAAGATTTTAATAACTTTTCATCTTGGATGGATCTAGATGCCACAAAGCCAATTTGGTGAAGATTGGATACAAATCCTAGGAGGAGTTCGTTAAATTCCAATGTCTCCACACGACCTTTTCTAGGGGGCGCCATAGAGCCGATTTGAATTTCAACTGTACAAATTTGTTGGACTCGGGATTCTATATGGATGTACCAAATTTCATGTTTGTAGGATACAGCAGTGATTTTTTATGAGTATTTGAATATTTGCAGGGGGCGCTGTGGAGCCGTTTGACCATGTCCATTCATGAATTGTATATTAAACCTTAGTGTTTGAGATTGATGAGGATTTGTGTGGAATTGGTGATATTAGGTGGAACTCTTCACCTCCAAAACTCATTTCATTCCATGTGGCAAAATTGGTGAAAATGGCTGCCATGCCACGCCCACACCGTGTGACGCAGCCACAAGATTTTAATAACTTTTCATCCTGGAGGGGTCTAGATGCCAAACAGCGAATTTGGTGAAGACCGGATAAAAATCCTAGGAGGAGTTCGTTAAATTCCAATAACTGCGCACCACGTTTTCGAGGGGGCGCCGTGGAGCTTTTTCAAAATTTCAAAAGCAGGAATGTTTTTGTCTCGGGCTACTGTACATGTGTACCAAATTTCATGAGTTAACGTGAAACTAGCCGTATTAACTCCACTAAAGCCCAATTTTCTAGGTGGCGCTATTGAGTCATTTTGCCATTCATATGTGTAATTCCCCCAAAATATCAAATTTTTCACCAGTCCTGATGTGTGAGACAAATTTGGGGAGTTTTTGAGCAGGTGTAGGGGGTCAAATTGAGGTTCAAAGTGGCGTAAGAAAAAGAAACCGCCAAACCGCCAAACCGCCAAACACTACAGGAACAATAGGGTCCTACGCACTGTAGTGCTCGGGCCCTAATTAAAGCTGCAAGCAGCGTCGGACGGGCCCTCACTCCCCCCTGCACCGCCGCTGTGGAGACGATCGGAATGTGTAAAGCACGCAATCGTGTTCCTGTCATCCTGCTCTGCACATGTACCAAATTTCATGTCTGTACGAAAAACCAGTGATTACATATGAAGTTTTAAAACTTTGTAGGGGGCGCTGTGGAGCTGTTTGAGTGCGCCACAGTGTTGAGGGATAGCCTGTCATCAAGCATATCAAGTTTCATTCATATTCGACCATGTGCAGTCAAGTTATGAGCATTTCACACTTCATGGCCACAGGCTCAAAATGGCCGTCCTGTCACGCCCAAACCATGTGACGGAATCACAAGATTTTAATAACTTTTCATCCTGAAGGGGTTTGGAAGCCACACAGCGAATTTGGTGGAGATGGGATAAAAATCCTGGGAGGAGTTCGTTAAATTCCAATGTCTCTGCACCACATTGTCTAGGGGGCGCTGTGGAGCTGATTGGAATTTCAAGTGTACAGAACTGTTTGTCTGGATAGACTATACATGTGTACCAAATTTCATGTTTGTACGTTAAAGCAGTGATTTTATATGAGTATTTGAATATTTGTAGGGGGCGCTGTGGAGCTGTTTGAACACGCCACTTTCTGAATTGTATATCAAACATTAGTTTTTGAGTTTGTGAGGATTTGTGTGGATTTGGTGATATTAGGTGGATCCCTTCACCTCCAAAACTCATTTCATTCCATGTGGCAAAATTGGTGAAAATGGCCGCCATGCCACGCCCACACCATGTGACGCAGCCATGAGATTTTAATAACTTTCCATCCTGGAGGGGTCTAGATGTCACACAACAAATTTGGTGAAGACCGAATAAAAATCCTAGGAGGAGTTTGTTAAATTCCAATGGCTGCGCACCACGTTCTCAAGGGGGCGCCGTGGAGCTTTTTTGACATTTCAAAAGCAGGATTGTTTTTGTCTGGGGCTACTGTATCTGTGTACCAAATTTCATGAGTTTATGTGAAACTAGCCATATTAACTCCACGAAAGCCCAATTTTCAAGGTGGCGCTATTGAGTCATTTTGCCATTAATATGTACAATTCCCCCAAAATATCAAATGTTTCGCCAGTCCTGATGTGTGTGCAAAATTTGGGGAGTTTTTGAGCATGTTTAGGGGCCAAATTGGGGTTCAATTTGGCGTAAGAAAAATTAAAGCTGCAAGCAGCGTCGGACGGGCCCTCGCTCCCCCCCCGCAACGCCGCTGTGGAACCGATGTGAATGTGTAAAGCATGCACTCGTGTTCGTCTCATCCTGCTCTGCACATGTACCAAATTTCATGTCTGTACGACAAACCAGTGATTTTATATGAAATTTTAAAATTTTGTAGGGGGCGCTGTGGAGCTGTTTGAGTGCACCACAGTGTTGAGGGATAGGCTGTCATCAAGCATTTCAAGTTTCATTCATATTCGGCCATGCGCAGTCAAGTTATGAGCATTTCACACTTCATGTCCACACGCTCATAATGGCCGCCCTGTCACGCCCACACTATGTGACGGAGGCACAAGATTTTAATAACTTTTCATCCTGAAGGGGTCTAGATGCCACACAGCCAATTTGGTGGAGATGGGATGAAAATCCTGGGAGGAGTTCGTTAAATTCCAATGTCTCTGCACCACATTGTCTAGGGGGCGCTGTGAAGCCAATTGAAATTTCAAGTGTACAGATCTGTTTGTCTGGATACACTATACATGTGTACCAAATTTCATGTTTGTAGGTCAAAGCAGTGGTTTTTTATGAGTATTTGAATATTTGTAGGGGGCGCTGTGGAGCCGTTTGAACACGCCACTTCCTGAATTGTATATCAAACATTAGTTTTTGAGATTTGTGAGGATTTGTGTGGATTTGGTGATATTAGGTGGATCCCTTCACCTCCAAAACTCATTTCATTCCATGTGGCAAAATTGGTCAAAATGGCTGCCATGCCACGCCCACACTGTGTGACATAGCCACGAGATTTTAATAACTTTTCATCCTGGAGGGGTCCAGATGACACACAGTGAATTTGGTGAAGACCGGAAAAAAATCCTAGGAGGAGTTCGTTAAATTCCAATGCCTGCGCACCACGTTTTCTAGGCGGCGCCGTGGAGCTTTTTCAAAATTTCAAAAGCAGGAATGTTTTTGTCTTGGGCTACTGTACCTGTGTACCAAATTTCATAGCTGTACGTGAAACTAGCCGTATTAACTCCACTAAAGTCCAATTTTCAAGGTGGCGCTATTGAGTCATTTTGCCATTCATATTTGTAATTCCCCAAAAACATCAAATTTTTCGCCAGTCCTGATGTGTGTGCAAAATTTGAGGAGTTTTTGAGCATGTTTAGGGGGTCAAATTGGGGTTCAATTTGGCGTAAGAAAAATTAAAGCTGCAAGCAGCGTCGGACGGGCCCTCGCTCCCCCCCCCGCAACGCCGCTGTGGAGACGATGGGAATGTCTAAAGCACGCACTCGTGTTCGTCTCATCCTGCTCTGCACATGTACCAAATTTCATGTCTGTACGACAAACCAGTGATTTTATATGAAATTTTAAAATTTTGTAGGGGGCGCTGTGGAGCTGTTTAAGTGCGCCACAGTGTTGAGGGATAGCCTGTCATCAAGCATATCAAGTTTCATTCATATTCGGCCATGTGCAGTCAAGTTATGAGCATTTCACACTTCATGGCCACACGCTCAAAATGGCCGCCCTGTCATGCCCACACCGTGTGACAGAGGCAGAAGATTTTAATAACTTTTCATCCTGAAGGGGTCTAGATGCCACACAGCCAATTTGGTGGAGATGGGATAAAAATCCTGGGAGGAGTTTGTTAAATTCCAATGTCTCAGCACCACATTGTCTAGGGGGCGCTGTGAAGCCAATTGAAATTTCAAGTGTACAGATCTGTTTGTCTGGATACACTATACATGTGTACCAAATTTAATGTTTGTAGGTCAAAGCAGTAGTTTTTTATGAGTATTTGAATATTTGTAGGGGGCGCTGTGGAGCCGTTTGAACACGCCATTTCCTGAATTGTATATCAAACATTAGTTTTTGAGATTTGTGAGGATTTGTGTGGATTTGGTGATATTAGGTGGATCCCTTCACCTCCAAAACTCATTTCAATTCAATTTTCAATTCAGTTTATTTGTATAGCGCATATTTACAACACAGGTCGTCACAAAGCGCTTAACATTGTAAGAAAGAACAGGAAACAGTAAAACAGGAAACAGAAAAACCCAACAATCCAAAGATGCTTTTGGATTCCCTATGAGCAAGCAGTCAGCGACGGTGGGAAGGAACCAAAAACCCCCCATGGTAGGGAAGGGGGGAAAAAAAACCTCCGACAGAACCAGGCTCAGGGAGGGCGGACATCTGCCTCGACCGGTTGGGTTGGGAGTGGGGAAGAGGAGGGAGGGAGGGATAGTAGGAGAGGTTGGGGTAGGGGTTGGAGGTGGTGAGGCCAGCGGCTGCAGATCAGGGACGTTGAGCTCAAGATCAGGGACGTTGAGCTCCAGATCAGGGGTGTTGAGCTCCAGATCAGGGACGTTGAGCTCAAGACCAGGGACGTTGAGCTCCAGATCAGGGACGTTGAGCTCCAGATCAGGGACATCCACGGAGAGAACAAGCAGGACATTTCATTCCATGTGGCAAAATTGGTGAAAATGGCTGCCATGCCACGCCCACACCGTGTGACATAGCCACGAGATTTTAATAACTTTTGATCCTGAAGGGGTCCAGATGACACACAGTGAATTTGGTGAAGACCGGAAAAAAATCCCAGGAGGAGTTCGTTAAATTCCAATGCCTGCGCACCACGTTTTCTAGGGGGCGCCGTGGAGCTTTTTCAAAATTTCAAAAGCAGGAATGTTTTTGTCTTGGGCTACTGTACCTGTGTACCAAATTTTATAGCTGTACGTGAAACTAGCCGTATTAACTCCACTAAAGTCCAATTTTCAAGGTGGCGCTATTGAGTCATTTTGCCATTCATATGTGTAATTCCCCCAAAATATCAAATTTTTCACCAGTCCTGATGTGTGTGCAAAATTTGAGGAGTTTTTGAGCATGTTTAGGGGGTCAAATTGGGGTTCAATTTGGCGTAAGAAAAATTAAAGCTGCAAGCAGCGTCGGACGGGCCCTCGCTCCCCCCCGCACCGCCGCTCTGGAGATGATAGGAATCTCTAAAGTACACAGTTGTGTTACTGCTCTGCACATGTACCAAATTTCATGTCTGTAGGTTAAAGCGGTGACTTTATATGAATTTTTGAAATTTCTAGGGGGCGCTGTGGAGCTGTTTGGCTGCGCCCAAGTGTTGATGGATAGCCTGTCATAAAACATATCAAGTTTCATTCACATCTGATCATGTGCAATGAAGTTATGAGCATTTCACACTTCATGGTCGCACGCTCAAAATGGCCGCCATGCCACGCCCACGCCGTGTGACGCAGCTACAAGATTTTAATAACTTTTCATCCTGGAAGGGTCTAGATTCCACACAGCCAATTTGGTGAAGATCGGATAAAAATCCTGGGAGGAGTTCGTTAAATTCCAATGTGTCCAAATGACTTTGTCTAGGGGGCGCCGTAGAGCTCATTGGAATTTCGACTGTGCAAATCTGTTAGTGTCAGGTTTGTATGTGTATATTCCAAATTTCATGTTTGTAGAATAAAACAGTGATTCTTTATGAGTATTTGAATATTTGTAGGGGGCGCTGTGGAGCCGTTTGACCACATCCATTCATGAATTGCATATTAAATGTTAGTTTTTGAGATTAATGAGGATTTGTGTGGATTTGGTGATTTTACATGGATCCCTTCACCTCCAAATCTCATTTCGTTCAACATGGCAAGTTTGCTCAAAATTACCGCCATGCCACGCCCACACCGTGTGACACAGCCACGAGATTTTAATAACTTTTCTTCTTGGATGGGTCTAGACTCCACGCAGCGAATTTGGTGAAGATTGGATACAAATCCTGGGAGGAGTTCGTTAAATTCCAATGTCTCCACACGACTTTTTCTAGGGGGCGCCATAGAGCCGATTTGAATTTCGACTGTGAAAATTTGTTGGACTCGGGATTCTATATGTATGTACCAAATTTCATGTTTGTAGGATACAGCAGTGATTTTTTATGAGTATTTGAATATTTGCAGGGGGCGCTGTGGAGCCGTTTGACCATGTCCATTCATGAATTGTATATTAAACCTTAGTGTTTGAGATTGATGAGGATTTGTGTCGATTTGGTGATATTAGGTGGATCCCTTCACCTCCAAAACTCATTTCATTCCATGTGGCAAAATTGGTGAAAATGGCTGCCATGCCACGCCCACACCGTGTGACACAGCCACAAGATTTTAATAACTTTTCATCCTGGATGGGTCCAGATGCCACACAGCGAATTTGGTGAAGACCGGATAAAAATCCTAGGAGGAGTTCGTTAAATTCCAATCCCTGTGCACCACCTTTTCTAGGGGGTGCCGTGGAGCTTTTTGAAATTTCAAAAGCAGGAATGCTTTTGTCTCGGGCTACTGTACCTGTGTACCAAATTTTATAGCTGTACGTGAAACTAGCCGTATTAACTCCACTAAAGCCCAATTTTCAAGGTGGCGCTATTGAGTCATTTTGCCATTCATATGTGTAATTCCCCCAAAATATCAAATTTTTCGCCAGTCCTGATGTGTGTGCAAAATTTGAGGAGTTTTTGAGCATGTTTAGGGGGTCAAATTGGGGTTTAATTTGGCGTAAGAAAAATAAAGAAAGAAAGAAAGAAAGAAAGAAAGAAACTGAGCAGGAACAATAGGGCCTTTGCCCTGCAAGGCAAAGGCAGCGTTCAGTGTTTCACACTGATCGCTGCCCTTTGCCTTTTCGGGCTCGGGCCCTAATAAAGAAAGAAAGAAAGAAAGAAAGAAACTCACGAGGAACAATAGGGCCTTTGCCCTGCAAGGCAAAGGCAGCGTTCAGTGTTTCACACTGATCGCTGCCCTTTGCCTTTTCGGGCTCAGGCCCTAATAAAGAAAGAAAGAAACTGAGCAGGAACAATAGGGCCTTTGCCCTGCAAGGCAAAGGCAGCGTTCAGTGTTTCACACTGATCGCTGCCCTTTGCCTTTTTCGGGCTCAGGCCCAAATTAAAGCTGCAAGCAGCGTCGGACGGGCCCTCGCACACCTACGCACGTTGGGACATGGTGCACATCGAGGTGTAGTGTACGTCAGGGTTTGGCAAAAATTTTGAGTTGTTGAGATTATACCAGAAATAAGAATTTCATATTAGAAATTTCTAGGGGGTGCTGTGAAGACTTTTGGAAAGTCTATTTATGCAAATGTGTTTGTCTCATCCTGCTCTGCACATGTGCTAAATTTCATGTCTGTAGGACAAACCAGTGATTTTATGTGAATTTTTGAAATTTGTAGGGGGCGCTGTGGAGCTGTTTGGCCATGCACAAGTGTTGAGGGATAGCCTGTCATCAAGCATATCAAGTTTGATTCACATCTGATCATGTACAGTCAAGTTATGAGCATTTCACGCTTCATGGCCACACACTCAAAATGGCCGCCCTGTCACGCCCACGCCGTGTGACGCAGCCACGAGATTTTAATAACTTTTCATCCTGAATGGGTCCAGATGCCGCACAGCCAATTTGGTGGAGATGGGATAAAAATCCTGGGAGGAGTTCGTTAAATTCCAATGTCTCCACTCGACCTTGTCTAGGGGGCGCCGTAGAGCCGATTGGAATTTCGACTCTGCAACTCTGTTGGTCTTGGGATACTATATGAGTGTTTCAAATTTCATGTGTGTACAATGAAGCAGTGATTATATATGAGTACTTGAATGTTTGTAGGGGGCGCTGTGGAGCCGTTTTACCAAGCCCATTCCTGAATTGTATATTAAACGTTAGGTTTTGAGATTAATGAGGATTTGTGTGGATTTGGTGATTTTACGTGGATCCCTTCACCTCCAAAACCCATTTCGTTTCATATGGCGATTTTGTTCAAAATGGCCACCATGCCACGCCCACACCGTGTAATGTAGCCACGAGATTTTAATAACTTTTCATCCTGGATGGGTCTAGATGCCACACTGCGAATTTGGTGAAGATCTGATATAAATCCTGGGAGGAGTTCGTTAAATTCCAATCCCTGCGCACCACATTTTGTAGGGGGCGCCGTGGAACTTTTTTGAAATTTCAAAAGCAGGAATGTTTTTGTCTCGGGCTACTGTACCTGTGTACCGAATTTCAAAGCTGTGCGTAAAACTAGCTGTATTAACTCCATTAAAACCCAATTTTCAAGGTGGCGCTATTGAGTCATTTTGGCATTCAAATGTGTATTTCCCCCAAAATATCAAATTTTTCACCAGTCCTGATGTGTGTGCAAAATTTGGTGAGCTTTTGAGCATGTTTAGGGGGTCAAATTGAGGTTCAAAGTGGCGTAAGAAAAGGAAACAAAGAAACCAAGAAACCAAGAAAAAAACAGAGCAGGAACAATAGGGCCTTTGCACTGCAAGGCAAAGGCAGCGTTCAGTGTTTCACACTGACCGCTGGCCCTTGCCTTTTCGTGCTCGGGCCCTAATTAAAGCTGCAAGTAGCGTCGGACGGGCCCTCGCACACTTACGCACGTTGGGACGTGGTGCACATCAAGGTGTAGTGTACGTCAGGGTTTGGCAAATATTTTGAGTTGTTGAGATTATACCAGAAATAAGAATTTCATAGTAGAAATTTCTAGGGGGCGCTGTGAAGACTTTTGGAAAGTCTATTGATGCAAATGTGTTTGTCTCATCCTGCTCTGCACATGTGCTAAATTTCATGTCTGTAGGACAAACCAGTGATTTTATATGAATTTTTGAAATTTCAAGGGGGCGCTCTGGAGCTGTTTGGCTGCGCCCAAGTGTTGAGGGATAGCCTGTCATCAAGCATATCAAATTTCATTCACATCTGATCATGTACAGTCAAGTTATGAGCATTTCAAGCTTCATGGCCACACACTCAAAATGGCCGCCCTGTCACGCCCACGCCGTGTGACGCAGCCATGAGATTTTAATAACTTTTCATCCTGAATGGGTCCAGATGCCACACAGCCAATTTGGTGGAGATGGGATAAAAATCCTGTGAGGAGTTCGTTAAATTCCAATGTCTCTGCACCACATTGTCTAGGGGGCGCCGTAGAGCTGATTGGAATTTGGACTCTGCAACTCTGTTGGTCTTTGGATACTATATGAGTGTTTCAAATTTCATGTGTGTACGATGAAGCAGTGATTATATATGAGTACTTGAATATTTGCAGGGGGCGCTGTGGAGCCGTTTGACCATGTCCATTCATGAATTGTATATTAAACCTTAGCGTTTGAGATTGATGAGGATTTGTGTGGATTTGGTGATATTAGGTGGATTCCTTCACCTCCAAAACTCATTTCATTCCATGTGGCAAAATTAGTGAAAATGGCCGCCATGCCACGCCCACACCGTGTGACGCAGCCACAAGATTTTAATAACTTTTCATCCTGGAGGGGTCGAGATGCCACACAGCGAATTTGGTGAAGACCGGATAAAAATCCTAGGAGGAGTTCGTTAAATTCCAATGCCTGCGCACCACGTTTTCTAGGGGGCGCCGTGGAGCTTTTTCAAAATTTCAAAAGCAGGAATGTTTTTGTCTCGGGCTACTGTACATGTGTACCAAATTTCATGAGTTAACGTGAAACTAGCCGTATTAACTCCACTAAAGTCCAATTTTCAAGGTGGCGCTATTGAGTCATTTTGCCATTCATATGTGTAATTCCCCCAAAATATCAAATTTTTCACCAGTCCTGATGTGTGTGCAAAATTTGAGGAGCTTTTGAGCATGTTTAGGGGGTCAAATTGGGGTTCAATTTGGCGTAAGAAAAATTAAAGCTGCAAGCAGCGTCGGACGGGCCCTCGCTCCCTCCCCCGCACCACCGCTCTGAAGATGACAGGAATCTTTAAAGTACACAGTTGTGTTACTGCTCTGCACATGTGCCAAATTTCATGTCTGTAGGATAAAGCGATGATTTTATATGAATTTTTGAAATTTCTAGGGGGCGCTGTGGGGCTGTTTGGCCTGCCCCCGAGTGTTGATGGATAGCCTGTCATAAAACATATCAAGTTTCATTCACATCTGATCATGTGCAATGAAGTTATGAGTATTTCACACTTCATGGTCGCACGCTCAAAATGGCTGCCATGCCACGCCCACACCATGTGAGGCAGCTACGAGATTTTAATAACTTTTCATCCTGGAAGGGTATAGATGCCACACTGCGAATTTGGTGAAGATCGGATAAAAATCCTGGGAGGAGTTCGTTAAATTCCAATGTGTCCAAATGACTTTGTCTAGGGGGCGCTGTAGAGCTCATTGGAATTTCGACTGTGTAAATCTGTTGGTCTCGGGTTCGTATGTGTATATTCCAAATTTCATGTTTGTAGAATAAAACAGTGATTTTTTATGAGTATTTGAATATTTGTAGGGGGCGCTGTGGAGCCGTTTGAACATGTCCATTCATGAATTGCATATTAAATGTTAGTTCTTGAGATTAATGGGGACTTGTGTGGATTTGGTGATTTTACATGGATCCCTTCACCTCCAAATCTCATTTCGTTCAACATGGCAAGTTTGCTCAAAATTACCGCCATGCCACGCCCACACCGTGTGACGCAGCCACGAGATTTTAATAACTTTTCTTCTTGGATGGGTCTAGATGCCACACAGCGAATTTGGTGAACATCGGATACAAATCCTGGGAGGAGTTCGTTAAATTCCAATGTCTCCACACGACTTTTTCTAGGGGGCACTATAGAGCCGATTTGAATTTCGACTGTGCAAATTTGTTGGACTCGGGATTCTATATGTATGTACGAAATTTCATGTTTGTAGGATACAGTAGTGATTTTTTATGAGTATTTCAATATTTGCAGGGGGCGCTGTGGAGCCGTTGGACCATGTCCATTCATGAATTGTATATTAAACCTTAGCCTTTGAGATTGATGAGGATTTGTGTGGATTTGGTGATATTAGGTGGATCCTTTCATCTCCAAAACTCATTTCATTCCATGTCGCAAAATTGGTGAAAATGGACGCCATGCCACGCCCACACCGTGTGACGCAGCCACAAGATTTTAATAACTTTTCATCCTGGATGGGTTTAGATGCCACATAGCGAATTTGGTGAAGACCGGATAAAAATCCTAGGAGGAGTTCGTTAAATTCCAATGCCTGCGCACCACGTTTTCTAGGGGGCGCCGTGGAGCTTTTTCAAAATTTCAAAAGCAGGAATGTTTTTGTCTCGGGCTACTGTACCTGTGTACCAAATTTTATAGCTGTACGTGAAACTAGCCGTATTAACTCCACTAAAGACCAACTTTTAAGGTGGCGCTATTGAGTCATTTTGCCATTCATATGTGCAATTCCCCCAAAATATCAAATTTTTCGCCAGTCCTAATGTGTGTGCAAAATTTGGTGAGTTTTTGAGCATGTTTAGGGGGTCAAATTGAGGTTCAAATTGGCGTAAGAAAAATAAAGAAAGAAACAGAGCAGGAACAATAGGGCCTTTGCCCTGCAAGGCAAAGGCAGCGTTCAGTGTTTCACACTGATCGCTGCCCTTTGCCTTTTCGGGCTCGGGCCCTAAAGAAAGAAAGAAAGAAACTGAGCAGGAACAATAGGGCCTTTGCCCTGCAAGGCAAAGGCAGCGTTCAGTGTTTCACACTGATCGCTGCCCTTTGCCTTTTCGGGCTCGGGCCCTAATAAAGAAAGAAAGAAAGAAACCGAGCAGGAACAATAGGGCCTTTGCACTGCAAGGCAAAGGCAGCGTTCAGTGTTTCACACTGATCGCTGGCCCTTGCCTTTTTGTGTTCGGGCCCTAATAAAGAAAGAAAGAAACCGCCAAACAGAGCAGGAACAATAGGGCCTTTGCCCTGCAAGGCAAAGGCAGCGTTCAGTGTTTCACACTGGCCGCTGACCCTTGCCTTTTCGTGCTCGGGCCCTAATAAAGAAACTGCCAAACAAACAGAGCAGGAACAACAGGGCCTTTGCACTGCAAGGCAAAGGCAGCGTTCAGTGTTTCACACTGACCGCTGGCCCTTGCCTTTTCGTGCTCGGGCCCTAATAAAGAAAACGACAAACAAACAGAGCAGGAACAATAGGGCTTTTGCACTGCAAGGCAAAGGCAGCGTTCAGTGTTTCACACTGACCGCTGGCCCTTGCCTTTTCGTGCTCGTGCCCTAATAAAGAAAACGACAAACAAACAGAGCAGGAACAATAGGGCCTTTGCACTGCAAGGCAAATGCAGCGTTCAGTGTTTCACACTGACCGCTGGCCCTTGCCTTTTCGTGCTCGGGCCCTAACTAGAGGAACAATAGGGTCCTACGCACTGTAGTGCTTCGGGCCCTAATAAAGAAACAAACAAACCGCCAAACAAACCGCCAAACAAACAGAGCAGGAACAATAGGGCCTTTGCACTGCAAGGCAAAGGCAGCGTTCAGTGTTTCACACTGACCGCTGGCCCTTGCCTTTTCGTGCTCGGGCCCTAATAAAGAAACAAACAAACAAACCACCAAACAAACAGAGCAGGAACAATTGGGCCTTTGCACGAAGTGCGTTCAATGTTCACACTGATCGCTGCCCTTTGCCCTTTCATGCTCGGGCCCTAATTAAAGCTGCAAGCAGCGTCGGACGGGCCCTCACTCCTCACCGCACTTCTCTTCACACGACCTTGTCTAGGGGGCGCCGTAGAGCCGATTGGAATTTCGACTGTGCAAATCTGTTGGACTTGGGATACTATATGTATGTACAAAATTGCATGTTTGTAGGATAAAGCAGTGATTTTATATGAGTATTTGAATATTTGTAGGGGGCGCTGTGGAGCCGTTTGACCACGTCCATTCCTGAATTGTATATTAAATATTAGGTCTTGAGATTAATGAGGTTTTGTGTGGATTTGGTGATTTTACATGGATCCTTTCACCTCCAAAACTCATTTAGTTCCACATGGCGATTTCTATCAAAATGGCCGCCATGCCACGCCCACACCGTGTGACGTAGCCACAAGATTTTAACAACTTTGCATCCTGGAGGGGTGTAGATGCCACACAGCAAATTTGGTGAAGATCGGACAAAAATCCTGGGAGGAGTTCATTATATTCCAATACCTGCGCACAGCGTTTTCTAGGTGGCACCGTTGACCTTTTTTGTTCAAAATGGCCGCCATGCCAAGCCCACACCGTGTGACGCAGCCTCAAGATTTTAATAAGTTGTCATCCTGGATGGGTCCAGATGCCACACAGCAAAGTTGGTGAAGATGGGACAAAAATCCTGGGAGGAGTTCAAAAAATTCCACTACCTTCACACAGCGTTTTCTTGGGGGCGCCGTTGAGCTTTTTTGTTCAAAATGGCCGCCATGCCACGCCCACACCGTGTGATGCAGCCACAAGATTTTAATAACTTTTCATTCTGGAGGGGTTTAGATGCGCCACAGCGAACGTGGTGAAGATGGGACAAAAATTATGGGAGGAGTTCGTTAAATTCCAATGCCTTCGCACAGCGTTTTCTTGGGGGCGCCGTTGAGCTTTTTTATTCAAAATGGCCGCCATGCCACGCCCACACCATGTGACGTACCCACGAGATTTTAATAACTTTTCATCCTGGATGGGTCTAGATGCAACACAGCAAATTGAAGATCGGGCAAAAATACTGGGAGGAGTTTGATAAATTCCAATGCTTTCACACTACATGCTGTAGTCGGCGCCGTTGAGCCTTTTTTGAAATTTTAAAAGCAGGAATGTTTTTGTCTCGGGTTGCTGTACCTGTGTACCAAATTTCATGAGTTTACGTGAAAGTAGCCGTATTAACTCCACTAAAGCCCAATTTTCAAGGTGGCGCTATTGAGTCATTTTGCCATTCATATGTGTAATTCCCCCAAAATATCAAATTTTTCGCCAGTCCTGATGTGTTTGCCAAATTTGGGGAGTTTTTGAGCATGTTTAGGGGGTCAAATTGGGGTTCAAAGTGGCGTAAGAAAAAGAAACCGCCAAACCGAGAAACATAGCAGGAACAATAGGGCCTTTGCACCCAGTTCAAAGGCAGCGTTCAGTGTTTCACACTGATTGCTGGCCTTTTCCCTTTGGTGCTTGGACGCTAATAAAGAAACCGCCAAACCGCCAAAGAAACATCAAGGGAACAATAGGGTCCTCACACTGTCGTGCAGGTCAGCGTGAGTGTATCACACTCTCGCTTTTCCTGCACTTTAGTGCTCGGATCCTAATAAAGAAACAAAGAAACAAAAAAAACAGTAAGGGAACAATCGGGTCCTCGCACTGTAGTGCTCGGGCCCTAATAAGTTATTAAAGGTCCCAGATTATGCTACTTCTCAGCAAGTTCCTATAGGTCTCAGGTATCCCAGAACAGTCAGTTTGAAGTTTGTTACCTAAAAGCCCAGTTTGTTCCTGGACTTCCTGTAACTCACTCTTGTGAGCTCGACTGAGAATACGCTGTTTCTGTATCTGTGATAATGAGCTGTGTCTGTCCACGTCTCCTTCACGCCCCTCTCTGGAAGACGATGTCCGGTTCCATGCTCTAATGCATAGGTGTCAAACTCTGGCCCGCGGGCCACCGCCACCACCAGCGGCAGGACGCTGCTACTGTGCCAGCACCAGCAGGAGATATCCGCGCTACTGCCGTCGGACTCCGACGAACACTTCCCATTCGCCCTCGCCCTCGCTGCCACCCCCGGCCCCGACCACTGCGGCCGCACGACCCAAATATTTGGATATTTGTCAGTAACTGGACCAGAATATTCGGAGCTCACCTATTGCAATTCAGACCAGCCCTGTCTAATATGTGGAGCCAACGTGGATATAACCAAGGAGAACAACATTAGACGACACAATGAAACGAAACACCAGGACAAGTACAAGGACCTGGACATGAGTCAAAGGCTCCAGAAAGTAGAGGAGATGAAAAGAAGTTTGGTTTCACAACAGACTATGTTCAAAAAAACCATATCACAAAGTGAGGCTGCTGTAAAGGCTAGTTTTATTGATATATATGTGTGTGTGTGTGTGTGTGTGTGTGTGTGTGTGTGTGTGTGTGTATATACACATGCGCGCGCACACACGCACACGCACACGCACACACACACACACACACACACACACACACACACATATATCAATGTTGGCCCCCGACTTTGTCCAGGTTTTCAAATTTGGCCCACTGTGTATTTGAGTTTGACACCCCTGCTCTAATGTTTATGTGTAGGTATGGCCAGAGCTGCCAACTCTCACGCATTGGCTGTGAGACTCACGCATTTGATTGGCTTCACATGGTCTCACGCCACACCTCCGATTTCTCACGCTGAACTACACATCAAGATTAAAAATGGTTCTGAATATATCTGACAGCTCAGCTTATCTGTGAGCTAATCAGTTGAGCCTGAAAAAAACCACGCGTGATCTATTAGTTATGCCTGCAGAGTGAGGGCTACAATATAGAACCTTCTCTGGTTGACCAATACATCCCTGGGCTGAGCTTGTGCAAAGCGTATGGCGCGAAGATCATCCATCCTCTGACGTCTGAAACCGCTCGCGCTCCCGATACTTAGACAGTTCAGTTACGATCAGTTGCATCATCCTGGACTGAGCAGCAAGAGAGGTGTCCGATCGTGGTGGATTTCCCCTTTTTCAGGTATGTAATTTTGAGTATTTATGTCCATAAGCTTTAAATAGCATCTGCTGATTACTTGTGTATATATTGTGAAAGGCATTACAAGTGTTTCGTGAACACTGCTTTGAGATTTAAATGTTTAATATTATAATAAAGAGACAGGGACAGTGGCAGGAGGAAAGAGGAGCATACTGTTTTATTTTGCAAATAATCAGCCGCCCAGCAAAAGAGCCTTGACTGAAAAACAGTCAGAAAGGACAGAACATATCGAAGCGAATGTGGACCAATACTAGATTTAAAATGCAATAACAGAAATGCTTTTTCATTTTCACAATAACACTGCATTTTTTGACTCATAAATAAAATTAATAATATATCTGCCAAACTGCATTTTCATTTTCTTCTTCAAGACTGCTCATTCTGTTTCTTAATTCAAATGAAAAAGAAAAGGGCATTTAAGATTTAATTTTCAAAAGATGCCCCAGCAAATAGTTACCAAAATTCAATTTGAAATGTCGAATTTGAAAATTAAAATGCATTTGCAGAAATACTTTTTCATTTCAAGGTTATGGCTGCATTATTTGACTCATAAATAAAGTTAATAATTAATCATCCAAACTGCCTTTTCATTTTTTTTTCTTAAGGATGCACATTTTCGGACAGAACTAAAAAGAAAAGACAAAGAGGAGAATGCTTTTTTGTTTTCAAATCCGCCCCGCAAAAAATGGTCCAAAACTCAATTTGACTTCGCAATCCCAGGCAGGGGGCGCAGGAGAGTGACGTCACTGGCCGCTCTGCTTCTTCTGACCGTGCTGCGCATCTGATAGGTTTGGAGGTGGTGGGCATACTTGAGCTGACCTCTGCCTGGGCTGCCGAGGGAGGCTGCAGGCCGCCTGCCTGGAGACTCTTTCACCAGATCACCCGCCACACCAGCTGCTCAGATTCTGCCCGCGGCCAGCCTTCACTACTGCTGGCTCCGGATCTGTTTCCTGCCAGCCTTTCCGAGCCGACGTTGCCGGACCAACCTGCAGCGGCGCACACTCTCTGCTACGATTCTGCCCCAACGCCTGCCGCTGACCAGCTCCGGCTCCGATCGCCGGACCCCGGAATCCTGCCCCCCTTACATCGGCGACACACTGCCCAATTTTGCCCGCAGCCAGCCTCCACAGTTGCTAGCTCCCGACCTGCCTGTCTCTGCCCGACATCGGTCTCTGCCGGATGCCGGCGGGTCAGCCGGCAGGTCCAGCGTTCTCCTGTCTTCACCAGGTCCAGCCTCTCTCGCCAAAACGAAACGTGCTGGTTAAAATAAAACACATATTTTTCAGTACGGTGAGAGGATTCGAACCGATGTCATCAAGAGGTAAAACTATAAGTCAAACGTCTAACTCACTACACCACGGATCACTACCACATATTGTGCATCACATGTGTAACCTCTCTTATGTTGGTCTGTTGCTGATGTGACATAATGGACATGAGGCTGGATGAATGATGCTCTTGGTCTGGTTTATTCTCTCTGCAAACTGCAAACATGGGACAGCAAACACACAACGACAGTGTGAGGAATGAACAGCAGGTCGCTCAGGCATCTGTTCCCACTCAGACCACAGCATAAGCTTGTTTGCTACTGAGAATGTGATCGTATAGTGGTATAATTTTTCCGGTCAAAGGTAAATTTTACACATTAATATCCACAAATGGTAACAAAAAAATATTTCTCACAAAAGAATTACAACATTGTCAAGATAACAATATTTTCACTGCATCTTGTATCATAGTACTAGTTTTTTAGACCTAAAAGCACAATTTTGACAGTCCAGAGCTCATTTTTTAACATTGTGGAACCAAAAATAAACCAATAGTACCATCTAGTGGTGAAAATACGTCACAGCAAACATTTTGCGAAAGTGCAATAACTGTTAATCTAAACAGTGAATACAGCTGAATATGACAAACGGCTCAAACTTAACATACCTGCAAACATGGGACAGCAAACACACAACGACAGTGTGAGGAATGAACAGCAGGTCGCTCAGGCATCTGTTCCCGCTCAGACTACAAAAGTAAGCTCCATGTTAATAGACGTATCGGTCACGTTCACTGTGCAGAGCTAGCGGCAGCTAGCTAACATTATTAGCTCCTACAAACTGGATTAAAAGTAACCGACAAGGCAACAAAGCTACTGTTCCTTCCAGCATTCTGTTAAATACTCATATGAACAAGATTACTGGTGAGCTTTATGCAGTATATCATCAGAATTTACATGTAAAGCGAAATTACTGCCTGAGCGAACAGAGAAGCAACTTACCCACAGCATAAGCTTGTTTGCTACTGAGAGAGCGCTAAGGTGCACCGCATTTAGCGTAAGGCAAACTTCCGCTGTGGAGTTTCAAAATAAAATACAAAAAAGAAACACTATAGTTGCAGTCCCAGTTTAACAGGAATTTAACAATAATTATAAGCAAACTTTTTTACACTGTTACACATGTATACCTCATTTGTCATTCTGCCAGGTGTTCAAAATCCTGTGATAATCCAGGAAACGCTCCTAGATCAACTGTGATAGTCACAAGTTAACATGGGCAGCCTGTTTGATAAGGAGACACAGAACTAACTATTGTCTGACCAAACAATATCTATAAGAGAGAAGCTCGTCCTCTGTTGTGTTGTTAGTCTGTGGATTCACTGGAACAGATCCACAGCACAACTTCAAGTTTAACTCGGGTTTGTTCACCGCAAGGAGAACGCTGGAGCGGCTGGCCGCATCCGGCAGAGACCGATGTCGGCCAGAGACGTTGATGGCGAGTGGTGTCGCCGGGACAGGACAGGCAGGTCGGGAGCTAGCAACTGTGGAGGTTGGCTGCGGGCAAAATCAGGCAGTGTGTCGCTGATGTAAGGGGGGCAGGAATTCTGGGGTCCGGGGCGATCAGAGCCGGAGCTGGTCAGCGGCAGGCGTGGGGGCAGAATCGTAGCGGAGAGTGTGCGCTGTTGCAGGGTGGTTCGGCAACGTCTGCTTGGGAAGACTGGCAGGAAACAGATCGGGAGCCAGCAGTAGTGAAGGCTGGCCGCGGGCAGAATCTGAGCAGCTGGTGTGACTAAGATCGGTGATCTGGTGAAAGAGTCTCCAGGCAGGCGGCCTGCGGCCTCCCTCAGCAGCTCAGGCAGAGGTCAGCTCAAGTATGCCCACTGCCTCCAGCCTATCATATGCGCAACACGGTCAGAAGAAGCAGAGCGGCCAGTGACGTCACTCTCCTGCGCCCCCTGCCTGGGATTGCGAAGTCAAATTGAGTTTTGGACCATTTTTTGCGGGGCGGATTTGAAAACGAAAAAGGATTCTCCTCTTTGTCTTTTCTTTTTAGTTTTGTCTGAAAATGTGCATCCTTAAGAAGAAAATGAAAATGCAGTTTGGATGATTAATTATTAACTTTATTTATGAGTCAAATAATGCAGCCATAACCTTGAAATGAAAAAGTATTTCTGCTAATGCATTTTAATTTTCAAATTCGACATTTCAAATTGAATTTTGCTGGGGCATCTTTTGAAAATTAAATCTTAAATGCCCTTTTCTTTTTCATTTGAATTATGAGCAGTCTTGAAGAAGAAAATGAAAATGCAGTTTGGCAGATATATTATTAATTTTATTTATGAGTCAAAAAATACAGTGTTATTATGAAAATAAAAAAGCATTTCTGTTATTGCATTTTAAATCTAGTATTGGTCCACATTCGCTTCCATAAGAACAGCAGCAGCAAGCAGAGCAGCAGCAAGGAGAGCAGCAGCAGGCAGAGCAGCAGCAGGCAGAGAGGCAGCAAGCAGAGCAGCAGCAGGCAGAGCAGCAGCAGGCAGAGAGGCAGCAGGCAGAGCAGCAGCAGGCAGAGCAGCAGCAAGCAGAACAGCAGCAGGCAGAGCAGCAGCAGGCAGAGCAGCAGCATGCAGAGCAGCAGCAAAGAGGACCCCAAGAACAACAACGGTCTGAGAAAAGTAAAGCCATGTGTGGAGCTGCAACATATAGATGTCTCTTTAAGAATGAGTGGACCACAACATGGCCATTTATCACCAGAGGAAGCCTCAGTACACATTACTGGTGCTCTGTATGATGTGTGGAAAACGCATGTTGCCACCAGGGAGTTACAGATGTTGTGTGACACATAAAGAGCAAGAGCCACCAGGGAAAACAACAGGCCCTACAATCTGCGGCTACATTAGACAGATTTTCTGTGTCCACTCCCTCTGTTGGAGGGATGTCAGATCAAGAGGTGAAGGTATGCTATGTGTTATGGTCCTGTCAGGGTTCAAGGTTAAATAATTTTGTGTATTGGACTTTACTGCCGTGGTTGATAGTTATGACTAAATTACTGTCTTGTTTAGGCTTGTATTTCTGTGTTATGTTTCCCAGTCTAGTTTTCTTAGTCTTGTGTATGTCTTACTTGCTCATTGTGCTCACATGCCCTGGTGTCTAAAATTATTTGAAGTTAACTGTTGTTTTTGGGGAGTACTACAATCATTTTTTTACAGACAAGGAGGGCTGAGGTCAAAATGGCAGCAACATTGGTGCAGCACAATGTGCCACTTGCTGTTGCTGACCACCTTCGGCCTCTTCTGAAGGAGCGTTTTAAAGATTCCAAGACAGCCCAGGAGTACAGGTGTGCCAGAACCAAGACTTCCTGTATAGTCAATGAAGCACTGGCACCACATTTCATGAAGGAATTGGTGCAAATGAGGGAAGGACCATACACCCTCGTTACAGATGGATCCAATGACACAGGTAAATCATTAAACATGATGTTTTTCTCCTCCACAATAATCTGGCATGATTTAGTTTTTAATGATCTATATAAAAGGATGGGAGGCTTTGCATGCTTATATACTGTCTTTGCAGGTGTAGAGAAGATGAATCCCTTGACTGTCCGGATCTTTATAAAAGATCAGGTTGTCCTCACCTCAGGGAGGCATCCCGAATGCATCCGGAACAGATGTCCAAGCCACCTCAACTGACCCCTCTCAATGTGGAGAAGTAGCGGCTCTACTCCGAGCTCCTCCCTGGTGACTGAGCTCCTCACCCGATCTCTAAGGCTGTATCCAGGATCTCATTCTTTCGGTCATGACCCAAAGCTCATGACCATAGCTGAGAGTCAGAACGTAGATTGACCGGTAAATAGAGAGCCTCGCCTTTCAGCTTAGCTCCTTCTTCACAATGACGGACCGGTACTGCGACCTCCCCTCACTCATGAACAAGATACTTAAACTCCTCCACTTGAGGCAGGGTCTCTCCACCGACCCAGAGAGGACAAGCCACCTTTTTCTGGTCGAGAACCATGGCCTCGGATTTGGAGGTTCTAATCCTCATCCCAGTCACTTCACACTCGACTGCAAACCGTCCCAGTGCACACTGGAGGTCCAAGCCTGATTAAGCCAACAGGATCACATCATCCACAAAAAGCAGAGACGAGATCCTGTGGTCCCCAAACTGGACCTTCTCTGACTCCCATGAGCTAACAACACCCGATAGGACTCTTTCTTCAGCTTGACAGCATCCCTTACTTCCAGTGTCCTCCACTGGGTTCGGCACCAGAGACCCTGCGACCACAGCTCCGAGCAGCAACTTCGACAATGGAGGTGGAGAACATGGTTCATTCAGACTCACTGTCTCCAACTCCCCTGGGATCTGAGAGAAGCTCTCGTGGAGGTGGGAGTTGAAGACCGCGCTGACAGAGGGCTCCACCAGACATTCCCAACAGACCCTCACAACACGTTTGGGCCTGCCGAGTCTGTCCGGCCTCCTCCTCCGCCAGTGCATCCAACTCACTACCAGGTGGTGATCAGTTGACAGCTCTGCCCCTCTCTTCACCCGAGTGTCCAAGACACGCAGCCAGAGATTAGATGACACGACTACAAAGTCGATCATCTACCTCTGACTTAGGGTGTCCTGGTGTCACGCACACTTGTGGACACCCCTGTGCTCGAACATGGTGTTTGTTTTGGACAAACTGTAACTAGCACAGAAGTCCAATAACAGAACACCGCTCGGGTTCAGATCAGGGAGGCCGTTCATCCCAATCACCCCCCTCCAGGTCTCACCGTCGTTGCCCACATGAACGTTGAATCCCCCAGTAGAACAATGGAGTCCCCAGTCCGAGCACTGTCCAGCAGTCCTCCCAGGGACCCCAAGAAGGCCGGGTACTCCGCACTGCGGTTCGGCCTGTTGGCAGAGACAACATTCAGAGACCTGTCCCCGACCTGAATGCGCAGGGACACGACCCTCTCATTTACTGGGGTAAACTCTAACACGTGGTGGCTGAGCTGTGGGGCTGTGAGCAAGCCCACACCAGCCTGCCGCTTCTCACCGTGGGCAACTCCAGAGAAGTGGAGAGTCCAGCCCCTCTTGAGGAGCTGGGTTCTAGAGCCCAAGCTGTGCATGGAGGTGAGCCCGACTATATCTAGACGGTACCGCTCAACCTCCTGCACAAGCTCAGGCTCCTTCCCCCCCAGTAAGGTGATGTTCCATGTCCCAACAGCTAGAAGTTGTGTCCGGGGATCGGGTTGCCGAGGCTCCTGCCGTCGACTTCCGCCCGATCCAAGAAGCCCTTATGGAAGAAATAATAAGGACGTGACGTCGCCCGGTATGGCGCAGCTGGTGCCCCACCCTGGAGCCAGGCCTGGGGCTGGGACTCGTAAGGGAGCGCCTGGTGGCTGGGACTTCGCCCATGAGGCTCGGCCACACTCAGCCCGAAAGGACAACGTGGGCACGACCTCCTGTGGACCCACCACCTGCAGAGGGAACCGTATGGGCCGGGCGCAATGTGGATCTGGAAACAACCTTTCAAGCATTATTATTATGTTTTTTTCCTTTTAACAGATGTAAAACTGAAGGGTAATTCATAGTTTATTTTGTCTATTAAGACATGAATCATGCATCTATATGCTACTTTAAAAGTGTAAATACAAACTTAAAGCAGCATACAGATGCATGATTCATGTCTTAATAGACAAAATAAACGATGAATCATCCTTCAGTTTTACATCTGTTCAAAGGAAAAAAAACACAATAATAATTTATATGCTGCTTTAAGTTTGTATTTACACTTTTAAAGTAGCATATAGATGCATGATTGTGTCTTAATAGACAAAATTAACTATGTATCAACCTATATTTACCTCTTAAAAGAGAAAAAGAAGAAAAAAAACATAACACTTCTGAGCTTATTTTGACTGTGTTCTTGGTTCATTCCTCACAGGTGACAGGAGTCAAACTGTTCCAGAGGCTTGCCAAAATTGCAAAGCTGGTCCTGGTGCTGCCCCACTCCAATGCTGATGCAGAGCGGGTCTTTTCAGTGGTGGGCCTTAACAAGACCAAGACCAGGAACAGTTTGGCCCTAGATGGAACTCTGTTTTCAATAATGACAATTAAGTTGGCTGGCCTCGAGCCCTGCTTTAAGTGGGAGCCCTCTGCAGAAATCACAAAGGCCTCAAAAAAGGCCACAAGCCAGTACAACCAGGCACACAAATCATAAGATCCATGAAAGCACCATGACTGTTATGGTCTATGTTGTATGTTATTGCTTCCCTCTTGTGATTACCTGTTACCTGAGTTGATTGTACATATCGGATCATGTGCGTTCTATCTCCTGTTGTCCCTGCTGTTCTAACGCTGTGTTTCATGCCCACATACCTGGTATTCATGTATACTATTCCTGTGTTTCTTCTCTTGTGTTAAACTTTCTTATTTTTGTCTGTTGCACTTTTTGCTTGTCCGAGACTTAGGCTCGTTGACCCTTTTTATTAGTACTTTGTTTCTGTTGCACTTTGAAGAGCTATTTATTTACCTTTCATATACATTTATAAATACAGTTTGTTACTTCTGATTGCTATATGGTATGATTAAAGCTGCACAAAATGAGACGTTCTGTGTCTTATGTCTTCCTGCCGTGTATGGGGCAAAATTTTGGTTGGCTCCACCAAATCTCACTCCAAGGTTTTTTGAAAAGTTGGCAGCCCTGTATGGCTCGTAGAAGCGCTGTGGTTCAGCCATACCAATTTGATCCAGAGTCTGACCCAGAAGGAGAGGCTCCTGAAGCAATTCAAACTCTGCGGCTGCAGAAGGATGTTTCTGAATGGCTAACTATGTTACCAACAGTAAATTACGTCAGCTGCCATGCTAAAACCGCATTCAACAGGCTATCATGCTAGGTAGGCCTATACAGTAAAGTAACATAAAATGGTAAAACTTAGCTCCCACGTTTGTAGTTGGGTCACGGACAGCTGGTACCGATCCATGCTTTATCTTTAGATTCTTAGTGAATCTTGCTTTGTACTGGCCCTCGTTGAGAAAGCAGTCCGCAGTGAAATGGTTAGCACACACTTCCAACATTTCAGGAGTTGTTGTGGGTACATTTCCATCGAAAATAAAAATAATCCACTGAGCCTTCAAAACCTCAGATGAAGAAGGAGGTAAAAACAGACTTCTGTGCTCATTTGTGCAGCCAAAAATAGAGCAACTGCCGTGCTTTGCAGGCGCGTTCACAGAAGTCCGGGAGTGCTGTGGGCTGTTTTGAATGTGTATAGCCTATATGTATGAATATTGATTTGTTCACTCACAAAAAGCCTATAAATGGGATTTATATCTTGTTACTTGCGGTGATTACTGTATACATGATAGTCTCTCAAATATTCTCACAGAAACGACTGAAACGGACTCCCAGCATGTCTATTAGCTCCAGTCATAATGCTGCAGACTCCCACTTTTGCAGACTTTACGTGATGACAGTGAAGACGTCACAGACATTACACTTGCTTGAAGAGGCTCAATCTGCAAGTTCAGAGGGTGGAGATTTGGGTTCAGCCTAACATTTCTCTGGGGCTGTGTCACCGACCTCAAGGTGATGTTACATGACATTACGTAGGGAAATTTCCAATCGACCTGTTTGAGCACACATTTCCCTAAAGGTGGAGAAAGCAAGAGAGGGAGAGGACAGACTTTTCTCATTTCAGGGGGGGGGGGGTTGTAGATACGCTGGGGGTGCATATTATTGTTAGAAAACCATTCTAAAGTGAATTTTGCAAAATATGGGACCTTTAAATATTTAGCTTTAGGACTACATAATAATCATATATCAGGAAATGAGGCTCTTGATGGACTGAAATAGCAGGTCATGCCATGTTCATTTACACCTGCTATAAAAATGGATCAAAAGTGGGTCCTAAATGTGTGAAAATGTTCCAAAAGACAAGGTGTCATTTTTCTTGTTCATGCTGTAAGTCTTGAAACAAGATTGGTGTCAGACACTCCTTTAAAGGAGCTCCAAAGAGCTCACTTAAGAGATTCCAGATTCCAAAATCCATCCCTTAATGTGACCAAAAATAGTCAAAAAAACAATTCAAATTGCATCCAGAATGCTTAAAATTGTCTGAAACATGCTCCTAAGTACCTTCTGGGGGAATTATTTTGTCAGCAGCACTCAGTCAAATTTCATGTTCCAGATTCCAGATTCCAGATTCAAAAATCCATCCCTGTAGTTGACCAAACGTAGTCAACAAAACTCAGGTAAAATTGCAACCAACATGTCCTAAATTGTCTGAAACGTGGAGTCATGTGATGCGACAGGTGAAGATGGCTGCCTGAATCGAAGTTCCAACTAGCATCACTGAATATCTTCTATGATAATTGTTAACTATAGTTATAGAAATGTGTCTTGGGCATAGAAATCTTCTTGGTCAAGCATTTGAGGTCTTAAAATCCACATCATGATGGTGATGGCAATGGTTTGGAGGGCTCTGAGGCTACACAGGTGGGACAGGATATCGCTAATATCTTTGTTGCATTGCAAAAGACATCCAGTGATTTGACCAGCCTCGAGGAAACTCGCCGATCCACATCCTCTGTTGAGGGAAATCTTTCACGCATGGTGGAGGCGGAGAAGAGGGTGGAGTAGCTGGAGGATGCAGATATAAAGATTAGAGCCTCACTGGAGGTTAACTCGTTAGCCACCAAAGAGGAGGTGGAGGACCTCCGTAATAAGCTGGAAAATCTGGAGAACGGCAATAGTCGCAACAATCTACAATTTATGGGCATCCCTGAAGGCAAAGAAAGCGGAGATATTGTAGCATTTATTCAGAACCTACTGGCATCGATCCTCAACTGGGATCTGTTTTCTCTGGCCAAAATTTGTACATTACTGCTGAGTCCTGTCCTGAGGAGTTGGCTCTTCTGTGTTAAGCTGATTCGGTGGAGCGGTTGTTTTGTCTCCCCAATGTATTGTGTATGTATGTATTCCTCACTGCACTGGACTGCGAACACCATGTTGCTCTGTTTGTGTCTTGGTGTTTTGTCCTTTGGATGGACCAGCTTCTGCCTCAGAGTGTTGGTGGGCTTGAAATGGAACGGGATGTTGTGTTTGTTACACAAACACTGCAACCTAAGAGATACTCTCCCTGCTTCACTTATTGGCTGTGTTAGAACCACAAGACCCATTTTTGGCCAATCAAAATCTTATGCAAGAATTCAAAACTTTGTTTCAAACTTGATAAACCTTTTTTCATTAGATTCTAAGCTTTCAAGCTAAAGACATAACAGACGAAAGAAGAAAATAATATATTAAAATTAATAGAAGTAGTGAACCAGTGAAGACCAGTTAACAAAAACGTTAAGGACGCAAGAAAATACTTAAAATGACCACAAACCAGTGTTCTTTAGGAATCTGTGCTTCTTGTTAAAGCAGTCTGTAATAATTTTAAATCAGATTTGGAGCTTTTTGGCACTACCAAATACATCAATACAAACACCAATATGTTTTAACCATTGTTTCATGCCTCCTTGGCATGACAAGTCTTACCATGATTGGAGAGAGAGGGTCTTGCTGTCAATTAATGACCTGTACATTGATAGTAAATTTGCATCATTCAATGAACTGAAAGAAAAATACAATTTATCTCATTCATGTCTTTCAGTATTTGCAGGTTAGGCATTACATCCAATCAAAAATTGAAAATTTCAAAAATCTTACAGTACAGCATGAAATTTATAAAGTCTTTAAAAGTCCTCCTGACTCCAAGCATCTTATTTCAATAATTGTACACTTATTTGATGATTGCATTATTGCGCATGCTGTGAAGACTAGGGATGCTTGGAGAGAAGAGTAGGGTATAGAACTGTCTGAATCCATGTGGACCAAATGTTTGTCTAGGATTCATTCTTGTTCTGTAAACAGCAGACATCAATTAATTAAATTTAAGGCTGTCCATCAGCTGTATTATTCCAAAGTCAGATTCCACAGAATTTATCCCTCAGTCTCCCCAGTGTGTGACAGGTGTAATGTCTCAGAAAGTACGCTGTGTCATGCTTTTTGGTCCTGTTCTTCAATGACAGGCTTCTGGTCAGAAATATTTGACTGGTACTCCAAACTTACAAGAATAATAATAACAATAATAAAAAAAATAATAATATCTTTATTTTATAGCACTTTTCAAAACAGTTATAAAGTGCTTTACATTGAAAACAATAATAATTAATGGCAAATAAAATACAGAACATAAAAATAAATGTTCTGTATCCTATCTGTTTGTAATCATACAAACAGATAGGATAAACAAATAAGTAAGTAAAAAAGAATAAAAATAACAGAACACTAGTTAAGACAAGCCAAGTGATAAAAAATATACAAAGGCCCTCCAGCCTGAGCCTGGACTTGTCATCTTTGGCTGCACACAAACAATGAGGACTGTCCCTGTTACGATACAGCAACCACTGGAACTGGGACTGACTGTTGCAAAGAGACTAATATTGAAAGAAAGGAAGTCTCCTAATCCTCCTTCCTTTCAATTGTGGGTTGCTGACACGTTATCGTTAATACAAATGGAAAAACTCTGCACTGGCTCAATGTATACTTTTACCAGCTAGTGGAATCCATTTCTTACTTATTTTGAACTGTGCTCCTGTCACAACAACGTTGTCTTCTGCCTCTCCTCTATATTGTGCATCTATTTGTAACTGACTGGTGATAATTTACGCATCCGAGCCCTGTTGTTTTGTTTAATGATGAAAAATTGAAATAAAACATTAATAAAATAAAAGATTAATATTACCAATATTTTTATACTTTTTTCACTGTAATTTATTATTTGTTTTCTATATAACCTGCCAAAACTCAACATTAAACAGCAATTTATTTAACAATATTTTGATACTTATCACTGTATACTGATTGGATTTCTATAGAATCGTTTAATGACCTACATGTGTGTATGATATTTCAATGTTTACTTACATTTGTTGTTCTTGTTTTAATCATCTGTCTTATAATCTACTTCATTCCCTACTTATGAACACACACTTGGCCCATAAAGCTCATTCATGGATTCATACTGCCATCTTCTGGATCTCAAGCCAGCATCATTTTCTGGTTATGTGGTATCCTGACATTTATTGGTATTTGTTAATTATCCCTATTTACCTGTTTAGTTATTTGTTATAGATTAATGTGATGAGCTAGTCTCGAGGGTCCACTAGGTGGCGATCATGAGACACTGTGAAGAGTGCATGCAAGGAAGAACAGAGGAAGTGTGGAGAAGTCTGCCTTATGCTCCTGTTGTGATCCAGTCGTGCCTGAGTGTAACATGCTGTATTAAAGCAAAGTAAAAGTTGAGTTCAACTGAGATGTTGTGGACATTCGGTTCATCTCGCGATACAACATCTTTTGGCGACGAGGATAAAGAGTACTGGACATTAAACGGCGGAGTGACGAGTCGGGTTAGCGTATGCTAATGCTAACGCCGTGCCGCGGCTAAACAGCAGGGAGGGAGACGTGGTTTTTCTCGGCTGGGTAAGGAGGAGAGAGGACATAAAGAGAGAAATGGCGACAATTGGCACGCTGTCAGCGTTTGATCAAAAGAATCAAACCTGGGAGGAGTACTGTGAAATAATGGAACAGTTTTTTGCGGCCAATAACATTGACGATGGAGATAAACAGAGAGCTATACTCATAAGTGTCGTCGGAGCATCGACATACAGTTTGATGCGGAACCTTCTCAGCCCAGACAAGCCGAAGGACAAGACATACACTGAACTGGTACGTCTGTTAAAGAACCACTTTGATCCAAAGCCAAGCGAAATCGTACAAAGGTACAAGTTTGATTCCCGTAGTCGCAGATCAAATGAATCAGTGATGGAATATGTAGCAGAGTTGCGCCGCCTGGCGCAGGACTGTAACTATGGCGACACCTTGCAGCAGATGTTAAGAGACAGGATCGTTTGTGGGATTAACGACGACCGGATTCAAAGAAGACTTCTGGCAGAAACGGACTTGACATTTAGTGAAGCTTTGGCAATTGCTGTGGCAGCAGAGACTGCAACCAAAAACGCCCAGGATTTACAAAATCCCAGTGCTGCCATTAAGTGCTTTAGAGTAAACAAGGGCTCACATGAGAGTGGTGCGGTCAAGGGAGCTGCGCTGGAGTGTTACCGCTGCAAAGGACAACACTTGGCACTTGCATGTAAATTTAAACAAGAAAAATGCCATGCCTGTGGAAAAGTAGGCCACATTGCCAGAGCCTGCCGCAACAAGAACGCACAGAAGAAATCCACAAAAAAATCAGCTGAGGCTAAGACAGAGAAGGGGCGGAGTTCAAACTACCGTTCACACAAAGTGCAGGAGACACAAGAGGACAGTAACACTGATAGTTCAGAAGATGGCACATTCACGCTGAAGTGCATGGAGGTCAAACTGGGTCGCATGAGTGAGGTGCACCTGAGAAAAGTTGACCCATATACAGTGAGTATGAGGCTGAACGGGAAACGTGTTATTTTTGAAATAGACACTGGATGCAGTCTCACAGTAATGAATGAGAAAACATTTCACACAATGTTTCAAGGTGCTAAAACTCCCCACATTAGGCCAGTCCAGATTAAGTTGGAGACTTACACGGGGCACCCGGTGAAAGTGAGAGGAGCTGCTTATGTCAGAGTGAAGTACAGGCAGCGAAGTGTTAAATTGCCTATCATAGTGGTTGAAGGGGATGGCCCGTCCTTACTAGGGCGAGACTGGCTGGAGGACATACGGCTGAACTGGAAGGAAATTAAAGAAAGACACAGAGCTCGTCGAGTGCAGCACATCCAAACTGGGAACAAGCCAGTACAACAAACCAAAGAAAAAGCTCTGCAGCAGGTGCTAAGCGAGCACGAGGAAGTGTTCAAAGAAGAACTTGGCACACTGAAAGGCACCAAAGCCACCATCCACGTGAAAGACAATGCTGTTCCACGATTCTTCCGACCTCGTTCCATTCCTTATGCCATGACAGCTAAAGTGAATGAGGAAATTGACAGGTTGCTGAAGGAAGGAATAATCACACCAGTGAAATACTCAGAATGGGCTGCTCCAGTGGTGCCGATCTTGAAACCGGTAGGAACTGTGTGACTCTGTGGAGATTATAAGCTCACAGTGAACACTGTTTCCTCTTTAGAACAATATCCAATACCCCGAGTTGATGACTTGTTTGCAGCACTAGCTGAAGGAGAACAGTTTTCCAAGTTGGACATGAGCCATGCATATCAGCAAATACTGATGGATGATGACTCAAAAAAATACCCGACGGTGAACACACATCGAGGACTGTTCACATACAACAGACTGCCGTTTGGAGTGGCTTCTGCACCCGCCATATTCCAAAGGACCATGGAGGGTCTGTTGAAAGGAATTCCACTAGTAGCAGTGTACCTAGATGACATTTTGGTGAGTGGAGTGGATGCGGCTGACCATCTAAAAAACCTTGACGCAGTACTAACAAGGCTGGAAGAGGCGGGGCTGCGCTTAAGGCGAAATAAGTGCACCTTTCTACAGGATGAAGTGGAGTACTTGGGGCACAGGGTGGATGCACAGGGACTTCACCCAGTGGAAAAAAAAAGTGAAAGCCATCCAGGAAGCACCCGCTCCCACAAATGTCACAGAACTCAAGTCATATCTAGGTTTGCTGAATTACTATAACAAATTTCTTCCCAACCTGGCAACCCTGCTAGCCCCACTGCATGAACTGTTGAGACAAGAGGTGCGTTGGAAGTGGACAAAAGAGCAAGAGGAAGCTTTTCAAAAGTCTAAGGTCTTGTTGAACACATCAGATGTGTTAATTCACTACTCACCTGACCGAGAATTGATCCTGTCATGTGATGCTTCGCCTTATGGAGTAGGCGCGGTGTTATCACATCGAATGGATGATGGGAGTGAGAGGCCCTTGGGATTCATGTCTCGCACGCTACAGCCTGCTGAAAAAAGATACTCTCAACTTGACAAGGAAGGCTTGGCAGTCATGTTTGGTGTGGAAAAGTTTCACAAGTACCTGTATGGCCGTGCCTTCACCATTTACACGGATCACAAACCTCTGATCTATCTCTTCAATGAAAAAAAACCCATCCCACAAATGGGTTCTCCGAGAGTGCAAAGATGGGCTGTGCGTCTCAGTGCTTACGAGTACAACATAGTCTACAAACCAGGAAAACATAATGCCAATGCAGATGCATTGAGCAGACTGCCAGTGACTGAGAAAATAGGGAAGGGGGAGAAAGCAGAACAGGTCCTGATGATGGATCTACTGGATGAGACACTGTTGGACACAAACCATATAAAAAGCTGGACAGCTAAGGATGCAATACTGTCCCAAGTCTATGCGTACGTCCTTACGGGATGGCCAGCTGAGACTGACGTCTGCTTCAAACCTTACCATCAGCGGAGAATGGAGCTGAGTGTGAGGGATGGTTGTGTGCTCTGGGGAGCCAGAGTTATCATACCAAAAAAAGGCAGAGACAGAATGTTGAAACTGCTGCATCAAACACATACTGGCATAACGAAGATGAAAGGTCTGGCTAGATCTTATCTGTGGTGGCCAGGTATGGACCAGGATGTGGAAAGAGCAGTGCAGTCCTGTGAGGAATGTCAGGCTCACCAAAAAGCACCAGTAACTGCACCATTACATCCGTGGGCGTGGCCAGAGTCACCCTGGTCAAGGATTCATGTGGACTATGCAGGGCCCTTCCTAGGAGAAATGTTCCTTGTGATAGTGGATGCTCACTCAAAGTGGATGGACATCTACCCAATGAAGACATCCACATCACAGGCTACCATCGAGAAGCTACGTCAAAGTTTCAGTGTTTTTGGCCTGCCAAAAATGCTGGTGTCAGACAATGGCACCTGTTTCACGAGTGCAGAGTTTGAGTCATTCATGAAACAAAATGGCATTCGTCATGTGAGATCAGCACCGTTCCACCCGTCCTCTAATGGGCTGGCGGAGAGGGCAGTCCAAACTTTCAAGGAAGGGATGAAAAAGATGAAAGGAGAGACTGTGCAAACCAAACTGTCCAGGTTCCTGTTTAGTTATCGAATCACACCTCATGCCACAACAGGCTTGTCACCTGCAGAGTTGATGATGTCACGGAGGCTTCGATCTGCTTTGGACTTAGTTCTGCCTGATGTGAGCATGAAAGTGCAGCAAAAACAACTGAAGCAGAAACAAGCTCATGACAAAAACAGGAAACTGAGGAGTTTTGCCCCAGGGGACAATGTTCTAGTCAGAAACTACTCATATGGACCTAAATGGATTCCGGCGGTCATTCAGAAGTCTTTGGGTCCTGTGTCATACACTGTCAGTCTTGGGAGTGGTCAAACCATGAAGAGACATGTGGATCAAGTGAGAGCTGGACTTACAGCGGCAGCACCAAATTTGGAGCTTAACAAGGACTTACAGATGTTTCCCAACAGTGATCCAATGGCCGTGGGTCCCTCGCCTGCAGATTTGAGTCAGGGAGGTGAATCTACTTCAAGTGAGCACCCAGAGCAACAGCCTGCTCCTGTGGCCGAGGTTCGCTCACAATCACCAGATGCACCGGTGGTGCGTCGCTCAACCAGGGACAGGCGCTTGCCTGTTCACCTCAGAGACTTTGTTAGTTAGAGTGAGATCTTTTCCAGGAATAGAGCAACAATGCGCTCTGATCTCACTGGGAGGATGTACCTCTCAAGTTAGGTTCTGAAAAACTAAAATAAAAAGAGATGAAGAGTTTCAGTTGAAGTTATTGTGATATGGGTGACTGTTGTTGTGTATTACTGAGGGTGAGTATTCTTTATTTATCAATGACTAGTTGTTGACTTAAAGGTGGGGGAGATGTGGTATCCTGACATTTATTGGTATTTGTTAATTATCCCTATTTACCTGTTTAGTTATTTGTTATAGATTAATGTGATGAGCTAGTCTCGAGGGTCCACTAGGTGGCGATCATGAGACACTGTGAAGAGTGCATGCAAGGAAGAACAGAGGAAGTGTGGAGAAGTCTGCCTTATGCTCCTGTTGTGATCCAGTCGTGCCTGAGTGTAACATGCTGTATTAAAGCAAAGTAAAAGTTGAGTTCAACTGAGATGTTGTGGACATTCGGTTCATCTCGCGATACAACAGGTTATTTATCATTTTATTTTGGAAAACGATAAACTGAAAATTAAAGCATCGGACGCATCCCCCCCCCGCCGCTGTGGAGACGATCGGAATGTCTAAAGCTGTGTTCGTCTCATCCTGCTCTGCACATGTACCAAATTTGAAATCTGTAGGACAAAGCGGTGATTTCATAGGAATTTTTGAAATTTCTAGGGGGTGCTGTGGAGCTGTTTGAAATTTGGAGTGTGCAAATCTGTTGGACTTGGGATACTTTAATTGTGTACCAAATTCCATGTTTGTAGGATAAAGCAGTGATTTTATATGAGTATTTGAATATTTGTAGGGGGCGCTGTGGAGCCGTTTGAGCACACCCATTCCTGAATTGTATATCAAACGTTAGTTCTTGAGATTAATGAGGATTTGTGTGGATTTGGTGATATTACATGGATCCCTTCACCTCCAAAACTCATTTCGTTCCACATGGCGATTTTGTTCAAAATGGCCGCCATGCCACGCCCACACCGTGTGACGTAGCCACGAGATTTTAATAACATTTCATCCTGGAGGGGTCCATATGCCACACAGCCAATTTGGTGAAGATGGGACAAAAATCTTGGGAGGAGTTTGTTAAAGTCCAATGCCTGTGCACCACGTGTTCCAGGGGGCGCTGTTTTTTTTTTTTTTTTAAATTCAAGTTTTTATTGAACTTTTCAAAGGCTTGGTACATGGTGCACTTAAAAACTTAATATGTCTCCATACAGGAACAGAAAATATATGATTAACAATTAACTCCGGTGACAGACTTAGCACAGTTTTATCTCAAAAGCAGTCATACATCTACATCATATAAACATGTTGCCGAGGTATACAGTATATCATGATCCCACTTGGGTGAGGTACAACAAAACAAGAAAACCAGAATACTAGTGGGGGTCATTATCTATCTTTATATAGTCCCAAAACCTTTCCCACGGGGTCACCCCCTCCCCCTTGTCATCACTTAGTCTACTTAGCATACACTCAAAGGATGCAGTTTCAGTCATTGCACAGACCCATTCTTTCACCTGTGGGCATTCTGATGCCTTCCAGTGTCGTAAAATTACTCGGCAGGCTGTTGTTGTACCCACTGAAATTATAGACAAGTTACTTTTGGATGTATTAGGCAACTGAGATTTATCCCCCAGTAGACAGAGCTCTGGATTTGGGGAGATTTCTGTTCCAAACCAGTTACTTATGATACCTAGAATCTGGGTCCAAAAAGCTCTGATTAGAACACATTCCCACATACAGTGGAGGAAAGTTCCCGTTTCCTCTTTGCATTTCCAACATAGATCATCACCCAGTAGCTTCATCCTATACAATCTAGATGGTGTGTAATAGTATCTATGTAATATGTTGTATTGTGTAAGTTTACCTCTTGCCTCTCTCACATATTTACCACAATCAGCCAAAATTATTCCCCATCTATCGGTTTCGATCTCTCCACCTAAGTCCCTTTGCCAAACCATCTTTAACTGATTAGAGTCATCGCTGAGAGAAGAATTAGCAATTTTGTAAAACTGTGAGGCTTTTCGTTTTGCAATTGGGAGTCTCATATAATCTATCACCATGTTCTCCAAAATATTATATGGCTTTGAGATAACACAGCTCCTTATTTGTAAGAATTTCCAAAAATTGCCTTTTCCCACCAAATTAAATTTCTGTAACAGCTTATCATATGACAAAAACACACCACCTTCAAATAGATCGTTAATGGTGCTTAATCCTCTAGAGTGCCAATGTTTCCAATACACAGATTTCTTCCCGATACAAACATCAGGGTTATGCCACAATGATGAATATTTTTGTAAAGTATGTCTAAGTTTAAACATTTTATGTACTCTGCTCCAGACATCTTTTGAGTGTAAAAGTATCGGATTTGTAATATTAGATATTTTTTGTGACAATACCTCTATGGGTTGATAAGGCAAGCATATCTCCTTTTCTACCTCCATCCAGGCTGCGTCAGCCTCCGTAGTTTGCCAGTACCTTGCTATTTTGGCCATCTCAAAAGCTAAATAATACAGTCTAAGATCTGGGAGGCCCAGCCCTCCTTTCTCTTTATGTGCACATAACTTTCTCAGTTTTATTCGTGGTCTTTTCCCAGCCCACAGAAACTGTTTTATTACATCATCCAGTTGTCTAAAGATGGTGGATGGTATCTTAATTGGTAGCATCATTGCCACATAGTTGAACTGTGGGGTGACTATCATTTTTATAACATTAATTTTTCCCCACAATGTTAGTTTTAATTTTCCCCATTTGTCAAGGTTTGTTTTTAACTTTTGAAGTAAAGGATTAAAGTTTAGTGCCACTATTTTGTCTATGTCCTCAGAAAGTTTGATACCAAGATATTTCATTCCCTCCCGTACCCATCTGAAATTAAACTTCTCCAACATCGATGAAATACATGGCTTGGAGAGAGGCATTGCCTCGGATTTGCTCCAGTTAATGGAGTAGCCTGAAAATTTTGAAAAGGATTGTATGGTGTCCATCAGGTGTGGCAGCGAGGTTATAGGCTCAGATATTACTGCTAAGATATCATCAGCATATAATAATAATTTATGTTCATTGTCTCCTCCCCTTACTCCTCTTATTCCAGGGTGTGCTCTCACTGATACTGCTAGAACCTCTAAAAAGATGATAAACAGTAATGGGCTCAATGAGCATCCCTGTCGCGTTCCTCGAGTCAGATTAAAGAAAGGGGAGATTATTCCATTTGTCATCACTGCTGCCTTTGGTTCTGTATACAACATTTTTATCCATTTAATGAACTTAGAGTTGAAGCCAAAATGAGATAGGGTGGAGAACAGAAATTGCCACTCCACCCTATCAAAGGCCTTCTCTGCATCCAAAGATATGGCAGTTATAGGAACTTCTTGGGATTGACTCAGCCACATTAAGTGCAATAAGAGTCTAACATTGTCAGTTGAAGTTCTATTTTTCATAAAACCAACCTGGTTGGGGTGAATGATACTTGGTAAAACCAATTGTAGGCGTGTCGCCAAAATTTTTGTGAGAATCTTACAGTCAAGATTAAGCAGACTTATAGGTCTAAAATTGGAAGGATCTGCTGCATCTTTACCTGTTTTGGGAATTAGTGAGATTACCGCTTCATTAAAAGTTGGAGCTACACGACCCTTATCAAATATCTCCTGATATACCCTCTGTAACACTGGCACAACAATATCCGAATATGCTTTATAATATTCCACTGGGAGTCCATCATAACCTGGTGACTTCCCGTTTTTCATTGAAGAAATTGCCTTCCTTATTTCAGCCTCGGTTATGGGTGATTCCAATCCAGCTGCCTCCTGAGGTGTGAGCTTTGGTACATCTATATTTAAGAGAAACTGTTCTATATCTTCTTGTGAGGTATTAGGGGATATGGAGGATGTGTACAACTTCTCATAGTATTGTTGAAATATACTATTTATATCCTTAGCAGCAAAAAATTGTGTGTCTCCCTGTTTTATAACTGGTATGGTGTTGGCAAATGTTTTTTCCTTTAGCTGTCTGGCTAGTAATTTCCCCATTTTTTCTCCCCCTTCGTAAAAGCTTGTTTTCAATCTATAAAGTGCATATTCTACTTTTTTATTATAAATCTCATGTAGAGAGTATTTTAGCTTACAGAGTTCTTGAAGTTTCCCATCAGAGTAATGTTTCGACAGATCCAATTCCTTATCTTTTATCTCCTTTTCTAAGTCTTTAATCCTGGCAAGACTTTCTCTTTTCTTTTTAGTGGCCTGTGCTATGAATTTTCCTCTTATGTATGCTTTTGAGGCTTCCCACACCGATGTTATTTCTTCAGTGCTACCAATATTTATTTCAAAAAAGTTTTTTAGATCCTCTTCCACTGCCTTCCTAAAAATTGAATCTGACATTAGCCCAATGTTTAGTCTCCATCTACCTCTCCTTTCAGTTTTTAGATTGGCCTTAATAAGTAGTTCGACTGGTGCATGGTCTGTAATGGCAATTGCTTTTATATCACAGTCAGCCACATTGTCAGCCAGAGACGCACTTATTAGAAAAAAAATCTATTCTGGAGAAAGTTTTATGGCAGTGGGAGAAAAAAGTAAAATCCTTTGCATTTGGGTTTGTCAACCTCCATATATCTGTTAGTCCTGCATCTCTATTCAGCATATGTAAGGCCTCCCTCTCCCTAGTCATGAGAGGGGGTCTGAATGAACTCCTATCCAATATTGGATCCATAACTTCATTAAAATCCCCAGCTAATACTATTTCACCCTCGGTGTCTCCTAGTATTTTATTTACCTCATGGAAAAAGTTGGGGTCTCCCTTATTAGGTGCATATATGTTGCACAATACAAAAGGCACTCCTTCAATCACTGCTTCAACACAGACAATCCTTCCCTCTGTATCCTTAGTTTGTTTTAACAAAATAAAACTTACGTTCTTGTGAATCAGAATCATAACACCATTACGTTTGCTTGAGAATGAGCTATGGAATATATGTCCCACCCATCCAGTTTTAAATTTATCTGCCTCTAAACCTTGCAAGTGTGTTTCCTGTATAAAAACAACATCTGCCTGATTGTTTTTCAGACATGATATTATCTTCCTCCTTTTAATGGGACTACTGCATCCATTTATATTCCAAGAAATGACTTTAACTGGTTTACTAGTCATGTTTTTAAATCAAAAAATAAGCAGACCTGATAATAACGATAATAATATAAGGGTAGGAAATAAAGGAAGAAGGGAGGAAGACTCTGTGCTTTAAATATCTGTCTGCATCCATTTGTAGTGGAAAGTGTTATCATTTTCTGGTTCCTTATTATAAATACTTGCTACAATGTACCTGCCTGTTTTTGAACACATATAAAACCACAATATAACAATACGAGCTGAACTTGCCCATAACGAGGAAACCAAGGGTGTCCGGCTGCTACAACGCAACCAGTGTCCGAGTGCTGAATGCTTCTCGCTGTTGAAGAAAGAAAAGAAAAAAGAAAAACAGAAAAGAAATAATAACACGCCTAAGGTCCGTGGGGTTAACGCCGCTCCCATGGCTCCGTGTCAGGAGAGGCCTCTTGTGGCCTGCACAGGGGCCCATTCAGTTCAGTACAAAACGCATAGTCTTACATTGGGTGAAAACAACAGCTCATCTTCCTTCATTCATCACAGTCCGCAGTTCCTTCTGATCCTTGCTCATTAAAGACCTTCTCCGCAGCTTCGACAGTGTTACAACTCACGTTTTTTCCTCTCCATTTGAAGTGTAGCGTTGCAGGGAAGGCCAATGTGTATCTGATGTCAAGCTCGTGTAACTTGCGCTTCACTGGTGTGAACGCTTTCCTCCTCTGCGCCAGCTCTCTAGACATGTCCGGGAACACAGATAAGCGACACTTTTCCCAAACAAATCCTCGCTTTTCCTTAGCTGCCTTGATCACCTTATCCCTCGCAGATTGCCTCAAAAAACGGATCAGCACCGGCCTTGGGGGGCGATCTGGGTTCGGCATTGGTGCTGGTAACCTGTGCACCTTCTCCATCTCTAATTCCCCGCCAGTTTCAACACCGAGTCCCTCCACAAAAATCTTTCGAACACAATCAAGCAGCGTCCCATTAGTACCGAAGGTCTCCTTTAGTCCCACCAACCTCACATTATTTCGCCTGCTTTGGTTTTCAAGGGCTTGTACTCGGTTCCACAGTTCCTCTGTCTGCTTATCCCTGCTCCCCTTGTCGTTCAGCAGCTGCTCCGACGCCTCCTCCAGGTGCATGATACGCGCCTCGGCCTCCCCCAGTCTCTCCTGCATGGCCGTCACAGTATTATTCAGCTCCTCGGTTGCTTGTTTAATAGACGAAACGTCAGTTGCAACGCGCTGCAGCGTGTCGTTCATCTTTGAAATTTCCGCAAACAGCTTTTCTAGATTATCCGGCATGCTAGTAGGTGTTGGGGGAGCCTCCTCGGTGACATGGTCATCTTCGTGCGCCGGGCTTTTCCGGGTAGACGGGCGAGAAGAATTTTTGAAGTATTTCGATGTCGCCATGTCTCCTAGACTTTTTCTTGACCACAGTTACCCTATTTGAGCGATTAAAATATTCGGAGTGAGCTTTGTATTACTTAAATATATGCGTCTTTACATTTAAAACTCAGAAAGCTAGCATGTGCAGGCCTGGAGCTCCCCTAGTTTGCGGCCATCTTGGATGCTGCACCCACGTGACTCCCAGGGGGCGCTGTTAAGCTTTTTTGTTCAAAATGGCCGCCATGCCACGCCAACATTGTAGCTGTGTTTCAATTCAGGGGCTGCAACCTTCTAGGCTGCATTTTTCGGCCGCGTACGTCACAGCTGTGCGACTAAGGCTGTCCCATTTCATTAAAACTTCAAGACTCCTTCTAATGCGGCCGACGAATGCGTCCTTCTTTTCCACGGATTTGAAGGATGCATCGATGTATCCTTCGTAGCCCTAAATATCCCAAGATTCATTGCGGGCCGGTGACAGTTTGATCAAGAGCTGGAGTTTTAACTGCTGACGGCTGACAGAGAAGATGGATGGAGGATTCTAGTTTTAAATATTAGTATTATGTTACAGTTCACTCCAATAGTACAAGTGTTGAACACATTAAAATTTGTTTTAAAAAACGATTAAGTTACGTCATTGATGTGAGCCGCTGCAGTTTAAAGCGTTTACTTTCCAGTTGTTCAGCTTCAGTGTTAAAGTTTTATTTTACCGAGATTGTGGCGATTTTTTCTGACTGTGGCCACCACGAAAACGACTTATTCATTCATAAATATTCACATATTGATTCCTTATCTAAATTACTACACGAAGAAGAAGTAAAATGGTTACGAGGTTACTAAATCCTACTGGAGCTTCTATTGGTGGTAATTCTCTGTAGACCAGTGAAAACATGACTCTCCTCACTGTTCTTAGTTTAGCTCCACCAAGTTATCTGATAAAATGTTTAACATAAATTATATTTGGTTTCTGTTCAGACAGCAGGTATTTAGTGATCCTCATCAGAAACACTCAGCCCAGAGACTGTGGAGGTTTATAATATCTGAGTTCATATCAGTGGATGTTAACAGATTGAAACAAGCTGTGGACGCTTCTTGTTTCTCAGACAGTTTAGTCCCGTACCATCGTACAGTACAAGACCCTTAAGTCTTCAAGTATATAAAACATATTAAAAACAAAAATTACAGTTTCGGGATCAAATCTAGTCAAAAATTAGGTAAAATTACAATGTCGTCTTATCCTGATCGTCGGGATGAAAATTTGTTTGTCAGGGTTGCTAGGCAACAAGGAGCGGCGCTACGAGTCGTCATGACGCAAGCAGGAAGTTCATCGTAGGCTAGACCGTCTTATTTAACAAACGCTCATGCAGCCTACTCATGCAGCCTACCCGTCCTTAGAAGGACCCAGCCTTCGAAGGACGGGTAGGCTGGGTCCTTTGAAGGATGCAGCCCCTGAATTGGGACACAGCTTGTGTGACGCAGCCACAAGGTTTTAACAACTTTTCATCCTGGAGGGGTCTAGATGCCACACAGCGAATTTGGTGAAGATCGGATAAAAATCCTGGGAGAAGTTAAATTCCAATGCCTGCGCACCACGTGCTCTAGGGGGCGCTGTTGAGCTTTTATGAAATTTAAAAAGCAGGAATGTTTTTGTCTCGGGCTACTGTACCTGTGTACCAAATTTCATGAGTTTATGTGAAACTAGCCGTATTACTCCACTAAAGCCCAATTTTCAAGGTGGCGCTATTGAGTCATTTTTCCATTCATATGTGTATTTCCCTCAAAATATCAAATTTTTCGCCAGTCCTGATGTGTGTGCCAAATTTGGGGAGTTTTTGAGCATGTTTAGGGGGTCAAATTGGGGTTCAAAGTGGCGTAAGAAAAATAAAGAAACCACCAAACAAACATTAAGGTAACAATAGGGTCCTACGCACTGTAGTGCTCGGGCCCTAATTAGACGATGATCACAGATGGAAGCCAAACAAAACGTATTTGATCAGTTCATAACAGAGGACAACGTTGTGAGCAGAACAGAGTCGTTGTGGTTCTTACTATGAAGCGCCTCCGGAGGCACTATTGTGTGTTTTGTCGTCGTGCAGGCAGCTTGACAGAAGTGCTGCTGGAAGCTGACGGGCTTCATTCTGCTTCACACTTATCGGTCTTTCCCTCAGCATGGCATCTGAAGAACTCGCTAGGAAGCTGCAGTCGCGGCTGGCCGCTACGCAGGAAGCTGAGCCGAGGCCGGAGCCCGAACAAAGCCCGGTCCGAGCCAAACCGCAGGAACCCGAGGCTGCCTGTGACGACTCGTCTTCCGAGCTGTCGGCCAAACTGACCCGCAGGCTGGACATCAACGAAGGCAATGCTGCTCCTCGAGCGACCCGCGTCTTTAACCCCTACACGGAGTTCAAAGAGTTCTCTCGCAAGCAGATTAAGGATATGGAAGCGATGTTCAAACGGTAAGGCCCAGGCTACCGGTTCTTGTGTCTGTTTCCGCACGTAGCAGCGGCCCGACATGTTTATTAGTGCTTGTGGGGGATTGGGGCTGAATGAGCACGCAGGGCTGAAGCTCGTGATAAGATTAGGCGCTGCTGCTGACGTAAAGCCTGCAGGTGAAGGGATGCTGTGAGCCTGCTCACTGATTCACAGTGGCTCTGGCTGAAGGCCATCTGCACTGTTAGCTCACTGCTACCCTGTGTTCTGGCCATCCAGTGTTGTGTCGTGAGGAGACACCAAAGGACTGAACTACTAAGCGAGATTGGTGGGTTAGCAAGTATATTGAGCCTAAAGACAGAGTTCAATGTCATAAATGTGTCTCTCTTTTAACCTGCTACATCTCCATGGTAACTGATGCTGTGGAGCTAACCTGGTGGTGGTGGCTAAGCAGGTTCTGTTCAGAGTTTCAGATTTAAATCGACTGGAAGAAGCGTCTCCCTTTACTCAAAGCGTTTCCTGACGATTGTCTATGAGTGATACGGATCGTCAGCTGAGGGACGATGTTTTCTCTGTAAACATGTTGAGTTGTATGTTACTAATATCACTGGCTGGAGCTGTGTAGTTACAGTGCTTACAGTATGGATTGCGTTACCATGGGAACCTGACATGTATTTGGTATAAATCACATAAATATGTTTTTATGTTTGGTCCTGATTTGCTGTCTGTTTACACTGCTGGTCCTGCACCTGATGGAACACAGACTAGAAGAGTATATTCAAACACTAAAATTCATTTCACTTTGATTTGGCCACAAAAGTAACATCCTGCATTATGGGACAGTGTCAGACCTAAATGCACTTCAATAAAATATTGTGTTTAAATATGTGAAGTTTAAAGTTTAACGGCTCTAATGTGCACATTAGAAATAAGCGGCTGCATTGATCAGTAGAATAAATATATTAACATACGATCAAGAGTTTTCTACTAGTATTCCTGTCTCAAATCATTTTCAGTAGCTGTGCATTTTAATGTCATTTATTTTTATATTCATCATTGTTCTCCATTAAAACAACCTGTGGACTGAAACAGCTGCACACAATCATCTTCTGTGCAGAAGAAGAGTCACAGAAACTTGTGTTGAATTCCTCCTTTCATGTGAACCGAGTTTGAAGCAGAAAGAAAAAACAAGCAAAAACATAAATGAATTATAAAAAATGAAAAATGAGGGCTTTAAGTTGTTTGACAGCTAAGACAAACTAAAAATAATCAGTTGCATTAGAAATTTAGGAAACGGTTAAGTTAAACTTGTATTGGCGGTAGTTCCAAGTCATAAGTCGCCACACCATTTCTTTGTCATGGTTGCCTATTGCTAGCTTAATTCCATAATGCTCTCTACTTGCCAAAAGGAAACTGCTCCTGATCCAAGCAACTACCTCCTAACAAACAAACCAACTGCATTTCATTAAACAGTAAGAGGTTCTGGTGGTGCAACCAAAAACTAGAGATAATGTACAATACATTTTCATGCCCTTTGCTTTCTGCATAAATTTTAATACATTTTTAATCAGCTAAATTATTACTGACAAGTAATCAATTAACACAGACAAATAGGAGTTACTAAATTCAGTTGATGTGCATGGCAGTGTATGAAGAAGGCCAAAAGTGCCCTCTCCTTAACATTAGCCTGCACCCCATTTAGTCCAGATGACATGATTTGAGCGCCATCAAAACACTGTGCCACAGCTTTAACCAGACATTCATATTCCTCTAGGAAACAGACGATAAGAGCAACACTGTTATCAGCTTGCTTGCCACCAGAAACATCTTCAAATCTGACAAAGCACCCCTTGACACCTGTGTCTGTCACATAACGCAGGACCAGTGACAGATGTGTCGCATTACTAACGTCTGTCGTCTCATACACCAGGACAGTGACAAAGAGTGCTTTTTTTAAACTCCCTTTTAATCTCTTCTCCCATCATTTCAGCAATCGCATCAATGAGGTTGTTTCGTATTTTACCCTACGCCTGTTACGCCCAGCCTAGGGGTGGCTTGACGTAACATAAAAAACCTATCCTTCACTTGCTCCAAGTAGGCACACAACGAATGTTTGTACAAGGAATAATTAATTTATGTACAATAATATAAATGTGACAAACAAAAGATGACTGAAAGTAAATCAGTGGTAAAGTGTTTAAATAACTTTGGAGTGAGCCAAGGCCAAAATAGCAAACAAAAACCCAAACTATACTTCAGATTAAACTTGCCTAACAAAACAAACTTGGATAAGACAAAAACAGGTTCTTACATTCCTACCTAAACTTAAAACAGGAGAAAACATGGGTAACAAAAAGTGGCAGCTCAACTCCTACTAAACATTACTACACTCCGATCTACACAGAGTGCATGCTATGCTCAAGTGCCAGTTGATGCAGATGAAGGATGGAATGCCCCCTGCCCCTCTGCTCCGCTTGACAATGTCTTCCTTCCACCTAATATGCTGGCTTCACTGGCAGAGTGACCAATGACGCACCCCCGGCAGCCAATCACGTACGAGGTATACGGAGCACCCTTAAAGTGCAGTCAGTCACCTAATGTCACACAGCTATGCACACAGAAAGAAATACACAATACATATATATATATATATATAGACACACACAAACAAACAACCATAGTCATACCAGTCCCACAAAACACTTTGTTAGTAGTCAGGTGATAATGTAAATCTGTGTTGTTTTCAGCAAGAAAAGAAAGAAGCTCAACGTAGTTGCCTCTATTTTTGGATCCTGTGCGCTCATCGTGTCCCCTGAATGACAGTTCTTGTGTACCTAAAATATGACACAATGACACAATCTATCAGTCTTTTCAATATTTCCCTATTTTCTTCACCCTTTCGTTGTGGAGCTCCATTTCCCTTTGTACTTGTTCATTGAGCTGTAGATCCTCTCGAGTTTGCAAACCCAGTGTGACTCCAAACACCAATTCATTCAGTTGCTACTACCAGGCATGCCCAGAAATACAATTTGTCTGTACAGAAACAACCTGGACACACTACTTTGGATTGAAAAAGAAAACAGCTTGATGCAGACATTGACAATGCACAGCCTCACAAAGGTACTAGCATGGCTGTAGATTATTTTGAGAATACTTTGTTTGAGCTTGCACAACGTGGTGTGTAGGGTTTCTGTTTAATGACTGCACCTTCAACTGAATTCACATACTAGCTTATCATTAAAAGAAAGTATGTGATTGGCCTGTCTGATACCTAAACACACAGTTCTTGAGCTATCTCAGGCCCTCATGCTTTTAATACTTTGTACTTGTGCTTGAGTTTGGGCTGGTGGTTGATCAGGTGACAGTAACTACTGTTTCCTGAGACTATTCTTGTTGCTTGGACTTTGAATTTTCCCCAGAAAAACTCCAAACTTGTTTGTCATGTAGGAGATTCAATGACCCTGTCTCCAGTCTCTTTAGTTCCACTTCTTTTGCTGCACTTATCCCATTCACACATTTGGTGCACATTTGGATGGGGTATTCAGTGCCTTGTGACCTAGTTTTCCTCTTCAGAGAGCTTTTAGCTTAAGTGTATATTTCAGTTTTCTATAATGGGCATTGCTATGATTTTATTCCCATGGTAGAGTTTTGAATTATTTAGAACAAGTTTTGAGTGTTTCCTGATAAGCCCATGTAATTTACCAAAGTCAGATTTAGCTTTTCAGTAGCTTTATGTTGATGGTCACTGAGGTAAAGAAGAAGCTACCATGAGCTACATTGGCACTCTATATTTTTTGTCCTGCTTCAGGAAGATCTTCAAGCCGAACTGAGCTGAATGTGTTAAAATAGGGGAGCACGGAAAGCATGGTTCAAAGGTTCAAAAGATTTGATTATCATTTCAATAACAATGTACAGCTTATTGTGAAATGAGATAACGTTTCCCAAATCCAAATTTCAAATATACAGTGCAATTTAAACAAGATATAACACAGCGCCAACATATTAACATTAGGGGTGTAACAGTACACAGACATCACGTTTCGATACGTACCTTGGTCCAGAAGTCACGGTTCGGTTTGGTTCAGTTCGGTTTGGTTGGGTTGGGTACGGAACCCTCTGGAATCGACGGGCACGCCAGCATGTCAAAATGACGTGACCGATTTTAGATGACATAGCAGCAAGACGCCTCACTGAGTCTTTGTTTAAACTTGTGTCAAAAGTGCAGATTTCAAACTATCTACCAGTTTTTGAATTGTGTTGATAGGCCAAGTAAAGCTAGAGTTATGACACATAATAAACAGCATTCCTTTTCGCACGTTTGGAGCGCCTTATGGCTTTTGTCTTGTCCACTTGTTTTACTCCTTTTTCATACTTACCAGGAAACCGAAGTGATCCCAAGCGGGTGATTTTAATGACGGGGAGTGTCTTCCAGCTCCAGCTTCTTGCTGTTAGCATTAGCCATCCCATTCGCTAGCCATACATCACAGAAGCACTGGTAGAAGAAAAAATGGTCTGTCATATCCTGTGTTCCACTGGAAATTCCTACTTAACATGAGTAGAGTGTGTGTGTGTGTGTGTGTGTGTGTGTGTGTGTGTGTGTGTGTGTGTGTGTGTGTGTGTTTTGTGTATCCAGTCACGGACATCATCCAGTCCAGTCCTTGAATGTTGAACAGTCTTATGGCTTGGGGAATGAAGCTGTTGCACAGTCTGGCCATGCGGGTCCAAATGCTTCTGTATCTCCTGCTGGATGGCAAGAGTGTAAAGAATTTTTGTGAGCAATGTGTGGGCTCCTTCACAATGCTGGTGGCTTTGCGGGTGCAACGTGTGATGTAAATGTCCACGATGGAGGGGAGAGACACCCCGATGATTTTTTCAGCTGTCCTCACTATACTCTGCAGGACCTTGCGGTCTGAGACAGTGGAATTTCCAAACCAGGCAATGATGTAGTTGCTCAGGATGCTCTCAATTGTCCCTCTGTAGAATATTGTCAGTATAGGGGGTGGGAGGTGGGCTTTTCTCAGTCTCTGCAGAAAGTAGAGGCATTGCTGGGCTTTCTTTGCTATGGAGCTAGTGTTGAGGGACCAAGTGAAGGTCTCTGCCAGGTGGACACCAAGGAGTTTGGTGCTCTGGACGATCTCCACAGTGAAGCTGCAGATGGTCAGCAGAGCATGCTTCCTTTGTCTGCTCCTGAAGTCCAACCGTCTATTTAGTCTTGTTCACATTTGCCATTACATGCACATGCATTTTAATGACATCGTGTTCTTAATCCGTAGGGTTTAATATGGAGTTGGCACACCCTTTGCAGCTGTAATAGCCTCAGCTCTTCTAATTCATCCAAAAGGTGTTCTATCGGGTTCAGGTCAGGACTCTGTGCAGGCCAGTCAAGTTCCTCCACACCAAACTCACTCATCCATGTTTGTATTGACCTTGCTTTGTGCACTGGTGCGCAGTCATGCTGGAACAGGAAGGGGCCATCCTCAAACTGTTCCCACAAAATTGGGAGTATGAAATTGTCCAAAATGTCTTGGAATGCTGACGCATTAACAGTTCCTTCCACTAAAGCAAAGGGACCAAGCCTCGTCCCTGAAAAACAACTCCACTGCTTTAGTGGTGGCGTGCTTTACACCACTGCATCCGACGCTTTGCATTGCACTCGGTGATGTGAGGCTTGGGTGCAACTGTTAGAAACCCATTCCATGAAGCTCTCTACCACTGATCTTGAGCTAATCTTTTTTTTTTACACAATATTTTTATTGAAATTTTAACATTATACAAACAAACATTCAAACAACGTGGTGAAAAGGTCAGACAGAAAAACTAAATACATTTGAGAAATAATAATGATAATCAATAAAATTAAATAAATAATAGTAATAATAATAAATAAAATAAATAAATTAAAAAAGAAAAAAAAAATAGTACAACAAACATACATCGCTCAACATTCAGCAGTTCATCCCATAGCACCCTGTCGTTCGAGATATTCCAACAGCTGTTTCCATATATTTTCAAATTCCTCTGCTCTACCTCTGATTGTGTGAGTGAGTTTCTCCAATATAATACAGTGTGCCATCTCCTTCACCCATACATTTATTGGAGGTATGTCCATTTTCTTCCAAGATAAAGCTATTGTCCTCCTGGCCTGCAGGAGTCCAAAATCAATTAGAGTCGACTGTTTTGAGTTAACTTTAAAGTTTTCTGGATATATACCTAAAGTACACAGTTTGGCTTGGAGAGGCACTTTCAATTTAATTATTTGTGAAATAGTTTGAGCAACTGTTTCCCAAAAGCTCTGTATTTTTGGACATTCCCAAACACAGTGAATCAGAGTTCCTTTTCCTTCGGAGCACTTAATACAAGTATCTGGAATGTCAGGGGATCATCGGTTCAATTTCACTGGCGTGATGTAGGTTCTCATTAACCACTTATGTTGTAATAATTTCATTCTGGTATTAATAGTTTGTGTCTGGGCTCTTACACATGCTGCCTCCCATTCAGAGTTCGATATGTTTTCTTGTATGTCTGATTGCCATGCTTCCATCCTATCGGTGGCGGACTCTTTGTCATGACACTTCAAGGCCTCATAAAACAAAGAAACCTGCTTCTGTCCTTTTAAATTTGAGATAATGACGTTTTCAATATGTGATAGTGGTGGTTCAGTCATTACATTTTTATATTTTGATGATCTAAAATGTTTCAGCTGTAAATATTTGAAGAAATGTTTTTTAGGAATATCGTACACCTGGCATAATTGTTCAAATATAAGGAGGCTGCCCTGAACATAAAGATCTTCTATTTTCCCCACACCTTTATTTGACCACATTTTAAAGCCACCATCTGCTCTTCCTGCACTGAACTGCATATTACCCCATATTGGGGCAAAGCGGGAAATGGACGGAGTGTCTCCAATATGCTTGTGCACTTTATACCAAATATCAATGGAGTTTTTCAGGAAAGGATTCTTTGTCATTTTTTTCAGGTTCTTTGGGTCGGCCGAGTGTAAATACATCTTTAATGGCAGGCATAAAGTAGATCTTGAGCTAATCTGAAGGCCACTCCAAGTTTGGACGTGTGTAGCTATTGACTCTGCAGAAAGTTGGTGAAACTGTGCACCTCAGCATCCACTGATCCAGCTCTGTGATTTTACATGGCCTACCACTTTGTGGCTGAGTTGCTGTTGTTCCCAACAACTGAAATTTCATTTCAGGGGCCTCATTTATCAAGCGTGCGTATGCACAGATGTGTGCGTAATGAGTGCGTATGAACATTCCCACGCAAAGTCTGGGATTTATTAACTTTCACTTGTGCGTAGGAACATGCATAAATTTCAGCACAACTCTGACCATGCGTACACACAAAACCTAGTGGTAGAACAGTGAAACTACAAATAGAATACAATTAGAGAATCAAAGTGTTCAAAAGCAAGCTGAAACTAAACAAAGATTTCACGCCATCGCTGGATTCCCAAACATAAATAGAGTCATAGGTTGCACCCGCATCTCAGTCAAAGCACCATCACACAATGAATTCAGATACATAGACATGAAAGGATTTCATTCAATCAATACAAAAATAATTTGCAATCCACATCTGTTAAACGTTGTTGCCCCGTGGCCTGGAGGAACGCACGAATCATTCATTCTGTAGAACAACTTAGTGGGTGCACGCCTCCAAGCAGGAGCTGTTGAGGATGGCTGGCTGATTGGTGAGTGTTACAGCATTTCAAAATTATTTTCTGGGCTTTGTATGGTTTATTGTAACATCTCTATAGGTGATCTGGCATATCCACTGAAGCAGTGGCTAATGACTCCCGTAGCCTACCTGTGGACGCCGCAGGAGCTGCACTACAACCAGGCCCAGGCGCGTTCAAGAAGCATCACTGAACAAACAAAAGGCCTGCTAAAAGGCAGATGGCTGTGCCTGTCCAGCGCAGTTGGGACACTTCAGTACAAGTCTGAAAAAGCCTGCCACATCATCTTGGCTTGCTGCGTGCTTCACAACTTGGCCATCAGACAAGGTGTCCCTCTGCAGGAACCCCCCAAGCAGACGAGCCAATGCCTAACGCAGAGCCTGTCCCACCCTCTAATGTGGCTGCCATTCAAACAAGAGAGGATCATACAGAGATTTTAGGTAAGTGTGCATGTTTCAGATTGAAAGTGTGTGTGGGAAAATAATCTCATCATTCAACATTTTTAAAGTTTATTTATTTAACATTTGCAATGTACATGCAGCAATCTGTGCCAGTGACTCGTTGATTTGCAGTAAAGTATTGGCGATGTTGGTCAGTTGATCGCTTATTTCATTTATGGATTTGGTGGTATCTTGTTGATTCTGCAGCACTGCCTCCGTCAGCACCCTCGCCCTGCCAGGACGCACCGAATGAGTTTTGGATGGCCCTGGCTGCTCCTGTTCCTCCAACTCCTCCGGCACCTGAGCGCAGGCGGGACTGGCTTGAGTTTCTGAGTTATTCAAGAAACATCACATTATTGTCATATTTATTTTAATTCACATCCACAAATTAAACTGGCTAAATAAATATTTTTGAAACACCTCAGTCCAGCTTTTCATTTTACCTGTAGTGTGACTGGTCAATGGTACCGCTGGTTCTGTTGGGAGAGTGTCCTTGTCTCCATCAGGAATAATCCCACATACTGCCATGTCCCTGAGGATGCTGGCAATACGGGCGCCCATGGGTGAAGCTGGGTTGTTGCTTGTCCTCCTCCAGTTACAGATATTTTGCATCTGTATGATGCATTTTCTGGCACAGAGTTTGATATCAAACCATTTCTTTTTAGTTTCTGAGAATCATCTTTCCTCTCATCCAACAGAATTAACAGCAGTCGTCACCTTCTCCCATGCAGCATTTTCTTTTGTTGGTCACACCTGCATTCAGTGTTCCAAGAAGTATTTTCTGGTTTGTTTCAACTTCACCTAGTAATACCTCAACCTCAGTGTCGGAGAAATTCCTCTTCTTCACCCTCTTTGCCATGATTTCGGTGAGGGGATGAAATTCCATTCACTCATTTCAAGGGATTGTTGCTACCATATATGGTCAATTGGAGGCGTTTCTGACTGCAAATGACCCGAACCATGCATGGTCGTTAAGAACAAGTGGGATTTATTATCACCGGTTACTTACTAGTGTGCGTATGACCCGTGTCCGCACGTTTGATAATTACGGATTTTTTTGTACTTGCACACATTCCAAGTGTCATTTGTACGACTGAATTTAGAACCCTTTCTGTGCATGGTTGATAAATGAGGCCCCAGGTCTATTGCAGGTAGGTGTCTGTGCATGTGATCAGATATAAAACTTTTTGAGATATCTGGCACCAAAATCCATGTGTCCAGGCGAAACAAGTGATAGAACATGGAAACATAATGACTATGAGTTCAAATGTACTGTGTGTCATTTTTCTTGCCCAGCCAGGCCTGACACTATGCGTTTTGTGGTTTGTAGGTATGACACTGGTAAAGATGGCTTCATTGACCTAATGGAGCTGAAGCTGATGATGGAGAAGCTGGGAGCTCCACAAACCCACCTGGGCCTCAAAAATATGATCAAAGAGGTGGACGAAGATTTTGATGGCAAACTGAGTTTTAGAGAGGTGAGAGGATGATCTTAGAAGGTCCCTTATTGTGCTCCCTTTCATTAGTTTAATTCATTATATTTATGTAGCACCAGTACACAATATATCATCTCAAAGCACTTTACATAGTAAGACAAAGACCTTATGAATTTTTAATGGAGAACGAAGAACCCAACAGTCCAAAGTTCCCTTTGGATTCCCTTTGAGCAAGTAGCAAGTAGTTGGTGACAGTAGGAAGGAACCAAAAAAATCTCCCCTTTAACAGGCAGGAAAAAAATCTCAGATAAAACCAGGCTCAGGTAGTGGCCACCTGCCTCGACCAGTTGGAGTGAGAGAGGGGGGAGTGTTTGGGGTGGGGATAGTGGGATAGTAGGATAGCAGATGGAGAACAAACAAACACTACAAAGAGAACAATGAACATTTTGGGGGTTGGTGAGGCCTGAGAAAACAAATGCAGAACTTCAGGGAAGACACAGAGTTAGTGATATGTACTGGAGAGAGAGAAAGAGAGAGAAGACGAGCCCAGTGCATAATGGGAATCTCCCAGCAGTCTAAACCTATAGCAGCATAACTAAGGGACAGCTCAGGTGACCCTGAGCAGCCCTAACTATAAGCTTCATCAAATAGGAAAATTTTAAGCGTAATCTTGCAGCTGCATGGCAGGCAAGACAGACTTATTAAGTTGAGTTCTTTGTTCTCTGTGAGCAGGACTCTCTATCAGTCCTAACACTGGCTATGTGAGTCTTATTCTCAAAACTTTTATTTTACACCTTTGTGTGTAAATAAAATATACAAAACACAGTTAAAATGCATTTTCACCATATGGGACCTTTAAATACCTGATTGTACAAAGACAATCGCTCACATAAAATTCCCACATAAGAAACCATAGTGAGCCTGTGAGACTGACAACATAATTTTTGGCAATTATGTATCAACTACAGTTAAATTGTTAATGTGTGGATGTTGTGTTGAATCCTGCAAAATTGTACGATTAAAAGAGACATGAGGTATGCACAGAAACATGAAGTATATGTTAATGAACACAGCTAAAGTTAATTGCAGATGGGAGTAACAGATGTATGGTATGTCTTGTCTTGGCATATACTAGTATATCTAAAAAAAAAAATAGAACTTTGTAAAGACGTTTAGTATTTTTCAGTTTGGCAGTTTACCTGTTTCACCCCTCCCAACAACTGGTAAAGAAGTCTGGTCTAGGATCCTGGTTTGATGTAATGTTTGGCCCAGATTTTATAGATACACTCTTAAACCTCCCAAAGTGTTTGCAGACTTGTCAAGGCTGCTCTGATAATATCAAATATGTTTGATATTTATAAGTTAAAATGAGGGTGGTTATGATGGTCACGCTACTGGCTGGACAGAGATAACCCACAAAACACAAAATGCAGTTTTTAAATTATGGTTTAATGAAGAATTTTTGAAAACCTACATCACCCCTGTGAAAAAGCAATTGCACCCCTAAACCTAATAGCTGGTAGGTAGGGCCACACTTGAGACCCTTGGGCAGTTACTTTTTCACATAGATCAAAATGGGCTGGACAGCATTTTTCCTTGAAAAAATAAAATCTTCATCTTAAAACTGCATTTTGTCTTTTCTTGGATTGTCTTAGTCTTACATTAAAATTGTTTAATGATCTGAAACATGTAAGTGTGACAAATATGCAAAAAATAGAAGATATCTGTTCCTGGTTAGCACTTTGTCACAGCACTGTATATATTCGAACTGTCTGCCTTGCTGCAGTTCCTGCTTATCTTTCGGAGGGCAGCAGCTGGAGAGTTGCAGGAGGAGAGTGGTCTGATGACTCTGGCCAGACTGTCTGAGATCAATGTGTCCTCTGAGGGAGTGATGGGGGCCAAGGACTTCTTCGAAGCCAAGGTACAATGACAGTTTGCACAGTGTGTTTTCCTATACTTAGTCTGACCTTAACACCATCAGAGGGACAATGTTGAGTTTGGCATTGGCTTCCGTGGGAACATGCTAAACATTATGACCTGTGCTTAGGGCTAAAATATTTGCATCATTATTTACATTTCAATACATAATACTATATACACATAATTGTTGGTCATCATTTTGCTTATATCACTTTTTTCACTGTATAATTTCCAGAGACACAGTGTCAAACCAGCAATTGTAGACAATTGTCCAAAAATCTGTGACTACAAGTGGAAATATATTTGTTTTGCATTTATGTTGATTTTAATGCAAATGTGTCATTACAAATGATGGCTTCCATTTGTCATAAAATTAATATCATTTGATTGAATAGTTTAAGCGAAAATTTTGAATCTTTGAAAAATGCCTATGCTTTTCAGATGATATTACATTTGGTCTGCCCCTTCTAGTTCTAATGACAGCAGCAACTGAGCTGCATGGACTCCATGGGTTTGTTCTAACCTAAAAACCCATATCATTCCAGCATGATTGTATCACTGCAGCTAATCTGCTGCAATTTGATTGCTTTGCTAGAAGTAGAACAGAATCTGAAATATCCCACAATAACCCACTGTATGTTTTCCCTAAGGTAATTGCAATATACAGTAACTTGCAATACAAAAGCTGAAGGATGTAGACCAGGGGTCTCAAACTCCAGTCCTCAAGGGCCACTATCCTGCATATTTTAGATGTTTTCCTCTTCCAACACACCTGATTCAAATGATCAGCTCATCTTCAAGCTCTGCAGAAGCCTGATAACGATCCTGATCATTTAAATCAGGCGTGTCGAAAGAGGGAAACATCTAAAACATGCAGGACAGTGGCCCTTGAGAACCGGAGTTTGAGACCCCTGATGTAGACTATGTGCTTCATGTATTATACTGTGAGCATATGAAGCATAAGATATGTATTGACAACATGGGACACACCTACCTATGTAACATTCACTGGTGAAAAAACAAAAGTCAGCAAGTCCAAGAAAAGCATAAGCCTCCAAAACAAGTGCTAAGACAGAAAGTGGTAAAAGTCAGGATATCAGTGTTCTCGTCCAGCATCCTGTTTCATTTCTGTTACTAGAAAAGCACTCAGAGAGTACAGACCTCCGCCAAGCAGCTTCAGTCCACCCCAACACAATCTCCCAATGACAGAGTATCCTTATATTAAAAAAATTTCCTGGATCATACAGTGATCTGGATCACTCCCAAAATGTCATAATTTGTTCCTTGTACCATTTCACACATTTCCTGAAAATTTCATCCAAATCCGTCCATAACTTGTCAAGTTATTTTGAACACAGACAAACAAAGAAAGAAACAAACCAACGCCAGCAAAAACATAACCTCCTTGGCGGAGGTAATAATAAGGCCAACGTTAAGGCCAAGTACAGTGTACTTCCAGGTAGCTTACAGTTGCTAAGTTAGCTAACCAGCAGAATGGTGGATCACCTGCTTTACAAACATAATTTTAGGGCTGGTCCTGAATATAAGAATATCTGAATATTCGTTTGTTGTAGTGGTTTTCGGATTATAATTTTGATATTGGAATAGTCCTGTGCGCCGCCGCCGGGCACTGCCGAGCGTTGCCAAGGCTGTAGCATGCTGATGAGCGCAGCCGAGGCTCTAGAACGCCGCCATGGTTCTAGTATGTGGACATGCAAGCTCCTGTGTCAGGCTCCAGTGTCAAAAACTCAAACCGCTTTACAACAGCACAGTTTTTCAACTTTGGGTAGATAAAAATAAAAGTAAAAAAGCACTCAGAGAGCACAGACCTCCACCAAGCAGCTTCAGTCCACCCCCAACACAATCTCCCAATGACAAAGTATCCTTAAATTAAAAAAAAAAAAACCTGGATCCAGACGGTGATCCAGATCACTCCCAAAATTTCATCATTTGTTCCTTGTCCCATTTCACACATTTCCTGAAAATTTCATCCAAATCCGTCCATTACTTTTCGAAGTTATTTTGAACACAGACCAACAAACCAACGCCAGCCAAAACATAACCTCTTTGGCGGAGGTAATAAGAGGTGTTGTCTGATAAAATACATGTGTTTATATACTGTATCCAGTTAGGACAATGTGTCCACAGATACCACATAAAGTTAAAGCCAGCTGACAGTGAGGCAGTCATGCAGGGCTACTTGAGACTTTAGGATGATTTGTGTTGATGAAAAGGAACACTACCACTTTGTGTGTTACCAGGTGCAGGCTCTGTCCGTGGGCAGTAAGTTTGAGGCTGAGATTCGAGAGGAAAAAGAAGAACGCAAGAGACAGGAAGTGGAGAAAAAACAGCGTCAAGCTGCCTTCAAGCAGCTGCAGTCTACCTTCTGCTCATGACCCTCTTCAGAGAGTACATAACAATCCTGACATGCACAAGTCGTTGTTACTAAAATTTTAGAAATAGCTCCTCACCACTTACACTGTGTCATTTTTTTCAGAATGGGGTACTTTAGAACAAAAACAGGCAGATGTATCTAAGTAAATGCTCACTAAAATACTTGAAAATACCTCATTACAAGGTTCATTCATTCCATTCTTCTGCAGCTGTTTTAGAACAAACTACGAGGCAAAACATTGTGTCAGACATGTAACAAGATACTTATTGATCACTCTACATTCATGGAAATCTCATAGTTTTACTGTGCATTTCTGTGGACTTGTTCCTCGTGTCCCTCTGTACATTTTTATCTGCCTAGTTTTTGATTCCAGTTTCGTCATTTCTGTGTCATATGATCTTGTATAAGCCTCACAATGTTAACGCAATTGGTGTCATTAAGTGAACATCTAATCTACAACTTGTAATGTAACAGAAATAGTATAGGAATAGATAATAATATATTATTAGTATTAACATAACAGTGTGGAAACATTTAGTGGTTCTTGCATAACTTTGGGTTTTACTTTGACTTTTGGCCTGGCTAATTCAGTTAGACTGTCATTGACTGTCAACAATTTTCCACATTTGGTATCAGTCTCATCTCTGCATTCAGCACAGAGCTGGTGTCAGGCCCTGGTTAGCCGAGTCTATGTTTATGCTCAGATAGCCAATGTTGGGCAAGGCTAACAATGGCTAACAGAGGGGGAAACAGCTAGTGTGGCTAAAAATGTCTAAGGCAAACTGACATTTTGCATCCACTCTCTTAAATCTGTGTACAAACTGAAATTTAAAAAATGATAATAAATGATTCCTGTTTCAGTTCTATGCTGGAACCTTGTTGATGAACACAAGCTTCATATCAGTAGCTCTGCAATTCGTCCTTAAGCTAAAGATGTTAATTGTTACATTTCTGTTTACATACATTGTAAATAAATGGGATACAACAATTAACCAGTGAGTTTTAAAGGCATTTGTAGTTGCATTTTCTGATATTGGTCAGAGCTAGACTAACTGTTTACGCATCACCTTCAGTGTTAGTGTTACCACATCCTGACTCCAGCTCTGTACTCAACACACAGATTAGTGGTTTATATCCATCTTAGCACCTGACTCAGAAGGAAAGCAAATAAACATATTAAGCAAAAAACAAATCCTTTAAATGTTTCCATTCTGTGCACAAGCACGAGCCTCATTAATAACAACACACTATCAGATTAAAGATGGAGGACAGCTTACATTGAAGCATGCTCACCTGTAACACCAAGGTTTCTCAACTTTGACTTTTGATTCTCTTAAAACCTAAACTGGATTAACTCATGACCCTTGCCATTAGACTGTTAAGTGTTTGTGTGAATTTGAGTACAGTGCAGTTTTCATTTTCAGCAGCATGCAGAGCAAGCAAATTATATATCCTAGAGTTTCTAAAATATCTGACTTCAATTCAGCTTATTTTTTGTTGACAGTTACAAATGTCCTGCAGCCATGTATGCATAAAAAGTGACTGAAGATGTTGGGAATCTTAAAATGAAAGTACAGATGTTTTGGTTTAACTGACTGTTGACTTGTAGTCTTACGTGAATGTCTGACAGTGGTCCTTCCTTTCACTGAGCTGGAGATGCAAAAGATTTTGGAGTGACATCTTCTGAAGCATTTTTGTAGAAAGGCACAATAAACACCATCAACAATTCCTTTATAGTAGATGCTGAGAAAATAGCTTATATGGTGACATGTAAAATCACTGGAATGCCAGTTTAATGCATTTCAGTCATTCATGTGCTTCCTTTGTCCCCTGCGGTTCAGTTCTGCATCTGTAACCTAAAGTACATGTGAGCAGCATCCTAAGTATGTGCAAATAAGCAAATCACAAGATCTTAGCAGGACTGTCCAATCTCTTACACTTACTTACAGCCTGCCACAAACTAAGAAATGTAGCAGTTCCCACATGCAACTGTTGATGTTTCAGAGTGAGAACAAAGGTCTTGTGCTGCACTCAGAGCAAAGCTGACTGTGTCTAGAGAAACTTCAGCTTCATTAAAGTTGTCCACCCACTCACTTCAGCTCATATCAGACGGATATTCTTTCATGGTGTGGTCTCAGGAATCGCTACCTACTGTTCTACTGATGCAGCACTGGAAAAAACACACATGAGCACAACAAAGATGGCAGCTGTTAGGTTTGATGCACAGTTTTGTTTTGAGCATTAGCTCAGACAGGGGGCTTTGATGCTTGAAGGAATAGCTCAGTATTTTAGGATATATGATTACTCTTATACTATGAAAGAGTGAGGTAAGAATGTCAAATTATTTATCTCATGTCTGAGTGTTCAGTCCAGAGGATGGATGGACATGGTTAGATTAGCTTAGCATGGAAAACAATCTGGCGTTGTATGACCTAAAACAACATAATTCCATTCGGACCCCTCACTAATGCGCTATCTTGTTTGCCATCTGTGTGCAGAATAAGGAATGTTAAAAGAAACATTGCTGCTTTATGGTCGTTCACTCAGAGTTTTCCCCCAAAAGTGTTTATCTGTTTTTATTTTTTTTAAACACAAATATTCTGTTAAAGTAGCAGTGGGAAGTCTACAGTGACTATTTTTAATCCAAAAGAAGAGGATGTAGTCCTCTGATTTCTGTGACGAATACATCAGTGGGTTTTGTGTGTGTGTGCATGCATGTGCATGTGTGTGCTGTGTTACCAACTATTAGAGGGACTGTGTCACAAATATGCACACCATCTGCAATATACCCAACTTGAAACATGACACATCCATGTCCAGAATCTGCTCTGCATTGAGCTTGATTACTGCTTATTTCAGAGTTTGTTGACTAATTCTGTCTGTGTCAGCTGAACTTTGGAACGTAAGATGGATTCAGAAAAAGTTAAGAAGCTCTGACCTCACCATAGCTTATTGTAAAGCTCAGTTCATGTTCCCAGCCCTTTTCTTTAGTCTGTTTTATTTGTATTGAAGTTATAGCATGTTCCAGTTGTCATATAACTAATTACTGTGTGTATCACATACCTTGCCCAGTATTTGTTGTGGAAATGGACAATGTATTTTTTCATGAAGAAAATAGTCTATATTGTTATTGTTTAATTAGAAACTTATAAGTTGCCAAATATAAAAAAGTCAGCAAACTCTATTTTTGGGCACTTGTAAATATATTGTGTTGTTCTACTCCCTGTCACAATGAAAATGTTTAACTTAACTGCAATAAAGGAAAAATATAGAAAAAATAAATATGTATCATTCATAATAATATTCTAACCTTTATTGATTCCCTTGGGAAAAATCCTTCTCTGCATTTGACCCATCCTATTCATAGTTAACCTTAACTATACATAGTAGGGTCATTGGGCTGCTGCTTTTTTGCAGTGCTCAGGGAGAAATCAGGGCCTTGCTCAAGGGCCCACGGTGGTGGTGACTGGGAGAAGCAATTGCTTTTACTTTCCCACCTCAACCTCTAGCCAGTCCGGGGACTCTAACCAGCCAACCAGCCAGCCAGCCAGCCAACCACCAGTTACAAGTTTGCTTCACAAACCACTAGGCCACCACTGCGCATCATAGATATCAACATAAACTGTAGGGTGGAGCCCATCCCAGCATGCACTTTGCAAGAGCCCATGGTTCCAAGTGGACTACTGGTTCATCATAAGACAAAGTGACACATCCAGGTCATTTATAGTTTTAAGTTCTTCTGAACTGAGCCAAATGAAGGAGCATGCAAAGGAATGAACCTTCTTCTGTGAGCCAACAGGTCTATGATGGAGCACAAATATGATCTAAATAATTAGGGCCCGAGCCCGAAAAGGCAAAGGGCAGCGATCAGTGTGAAACACTGAACGCTGCCTTTGCCTTGCAGGGCAAAGGCCCTATTGTTCCTGCTCAGTTTCTTTCTTTCTTTCTTTCTTTCTTTATTAGGGCCCGAGCCCGAAAAGGCAAGGGCAGCGATCAGTGTGAAACACTGAACGCTGCCTTTGCCTTGCAGGGCAAAGGCCCTATTGTTCCTGCTCAGTTTCTTTCTTTCTTTCTTTCTTTCTTTCTTTCTTTCTTTATTTTTCTTACGCCAAATTAACCCCCAATTTGACCCCCTAAACATGTTCAAAAACTCCCCAAATTTTGCACACACATCAGGACTGGTGAAAAATTTGATATTTTGGGGGAATTACACATATGAATGGCAAAATGACTCAATAGCGCCACCTTAAAAATTGGGCTTTAGTGGAGTTAATACGGCTAGTTTCACGTACAGCTATGAAATTTGGTACACAGGTACAGTAGCCCGAGACAATAACATTCCTGCTTTTGAAATTTTGAAAAAGCTCCACGGCGCCCCCTAGAAAACGTGGTGCGCAGCCATTGGAATTTAACGAACTCCTCCTAGGATTTTTATCCGGTCTTCACCAAATTCGCTGTGTGGCATCTAGACCCATCCAGGATGAAAAGTTATTAAAATCTTGCAGCTGCGTCACACCGTGTGGGCGTGGCCTGGCGGCCATTTTCAGCAAATTCGCCATGTGGAACGCAATGAGTTTTGGAGGTGAAGGGATCCACGTAATATCACCAAATCCACACAAATCCTCATCAATCTCAAACACTAACGTTTAATATACAATTCATGGATGGACGTGTTCAAAAGGCTCCACAGCGCCCCCTACAAATATTAAAATACTCATAAAAAATCACTGCTGTATCCTACAAACATGAAATTTGGTACAGACATATAGAATCCCGAGTCCAACAAAATTGCACAGTCGAAATTCAAATCGGCTCTATGGCGCCCCCTAGACAAGGTTGTTTGGAGACATTGGAATTTAACAAACTCCTCCCAGGATTTTTGTCCTGTCTTCACAAAATTGGCTGTGTGGCATCTGGAACCCTCCAGGATGAAAAGTTATTAAAATCTTGTGGCTGCGTCACACAGTGTGGGCGTGGCAGGGCGGCTATTTTGAGCGTGTGACCATGAGGTGTTAAATGCTCATAACTTCACTGTAGATCAGAAGATGTGAATGAAACTTGATATGCTTCATGACAGGCTATCCCTCAACACTTGGAGGCAATTAAACAGCTCCACAGCGCCACCTAGAAATTTCAAAAATTCATATCGTATCACTGCTTTGTCCGACAGACGTGAAATTTGGTACTTGTGCAGAGCAGGATGACACGAACACAATTGCGTGCTTTACAAATTCCGATCGTCTCCACAGCGGCGGTGCGGGGGGGAGTGAGGGCCCGTTCGACGCTGCTTGCAGCTTTAATTAGGGCCCGAGCCCGAAAAAGGCAAAGGGCAGCGATCAGTGTGAAACACTGAACGCTGCCTTTGCCTTGCAGGGCAAAGGCCCTATTGTTCCTGCTCAGTTTCTTTCTTTCTTTCTTTCTTTCTTTCTTTATTTTTCTTACGCCAAATTAAACCCCAATTTGACCCCCTAAACATGCTCAAAAACTCCCCAAATTTTGCACACACATCAGGACTGGCGAAAAATTTGATATTTTGGGGGAATTACACATATGAATGGCAAAATGACTCAATAGCGCCACCTCAAAAATTGGGCTTTAGTGGAGTTAATACGGCTAGTTTCACGTACAGCTATGAAATTTGGTACACAGGTACAGTAGCCCGAGACAATAACATTCCTGCTTTTGAAATTTTGAAAAAGCTCCACGGCGCCCCCTAGAAAACGTGGTGCGCAGCCATTGGAATTTAACGAACTCCTCCTAGGATTTTTATCCGGTCTTCACCAAATTCGCTGTGTGGCATCTAGACCCATCCAGGATGAAAAGTTATTAAAATCTTGTGGCTGCGTCACACGGTGTGGGTGTGGCATGATGGCCAATTTCACCAATTTTGCCACATGGAATGAAATGAGTTTTGGAGGTGAAGGGATCCACCTAATATCACCAAATCCACACAAATCCTCATCAATCTCAAACGCTAAGGTTTAATATACAATTCATGAATGAACATGGTCAAACGGCTCCACAGCGCCCCCTGCAAATATTCAAATGCTCATAAAAGATCACTGCTGTATCCTACAAACATGAAATTTGGTACATACATATAGAATCCCGAGTCCAACAAATTTGCACAGTTGAAATTCAAATCGGCTCAACGGCGCCCCCTAGAAAAGGTTGTGTGGAGACATTGGAATTTAACGAACTCCTCTCAGGATTTGTATCCAATCTTCACCAAATTCGCTGTGTGGCTTCTGGACCCATCCAAGATGAAAAGTTATTAAAATCTCGTGGCTGCGTCACACGGTGTGGGCGTGGCATGGCGGTAATTTTGAGCAAACTTGCCATGTTGAGCGAAATGAGATTTGGAGGTGAAGGGATCCATGTAAAATCACCAAATCCACACAAGTCCTCATTAATCTCAAGAACTAACATTTAATATGCAATTCATGAATGGACGTGGTCAAACGGCTCCACAGCGCCACCTACAAATATTCAAATACTCATAAAAAATCACTGTTTTATTCTACAAACATGAAATTTAGAATATACACATACAACCCTGAGACTAACAGATTTGCACAGTCGAAATTCCAATGAGCTCTACAGCGCCCCCTAGACAAAGTCATTTGGAGACATTGGAATTTAACGAACTCCTCCCAGGATTTTTATCCGATCTTCACCAAATTCGCTGTGTGCAATCTAGTCCCTTCCAGGATGAAAAGTTATTAAAATCTCGTAGCAGCGTCACACGGCGTGGGCGTGGCATGGCGGCCATTTTGAGCATGCGACCATGAAGTGTGAAATGCTCATAACTTCATTGCACATGATCAGATGTGAATGAAACTTGATATGTTTTATGACAGGCTATCCATCAACACTTGGGCGCAGCCAAACAGCTCGACAGCGCCCCCTAGAAATTTCAAAAATTCATATAAAATCACCGCTTTAACCGACAGACATGAAATTTGGTACATGTGCAGAGCAGTAACACAACTGTGTACTTTAGAGTTTCCTATCATCTCCAGAGCGGCGGTGCAGGGGGGAGCGAGGGCCCGTTCGACGCTGCTTGCAGCTTTAATTTTTCTTACGCCACTTTGAACCCCAATTTGACCCCCTAAACATGCTCAAAAACTCCTCAAATTTTGCACACACATCAGGACTGGCGAAAAATTTGATATTTTGGGGGAATTACACATATGAATGACAAAATGACTCAATAGCGCCACCTTAAAAATTGGACTTTAGTGGAGTTAATACGGCTAGTTTCACGTACAGCTATAAAATTTGGTACACAGGTACAGTAGCCCCAGACAAAAACATTCCTGCTTTTGAAATTTTGAAAAAGCTCCACGGCGCCCCCTAGAAAACGTCGTGCGCAGGCATTGGAATTTAACGAACTCCTCCCAGGATTTTTATCCGGTCTTCACCAAATTCGCTGTTTGGCATCTAGACCCCTCCAGGATGAAAAGTTATTAAAATCTTGTGGCTGCGTCACACGGTGTGGGCGTGGCATGGCAGCCATTTTCACCAATTTTGCCACATGGAATGAAATGAGTTTTGGAGGTGAAGAGATCCACCTAATATCACCAAATCCACACAAATCCTCATCAATCTCAAAAGCTAAGGTTTAATATACAATTCATGAATGGACATGGTCAAACGGCTCCACAGCGCCCCCTGCAAAGATTCAAATACTCATAAAAAGTCACTGCTGTATCCTACAAACATGAAATTTGGTACATACATATAGAATCCCGAGTCCAACAAATTTGCACAGTCGAAATTCAAATCGGCTCTATGGCGCCCCCTAGAAAAGGTCGTGTGGAGACATTGGAATTTAACGAACTCCTCCCAGGATTTGTATCCAATCTTCACCAAATTGGCTGTGTGGCATCTACACCCATCCAAGATGAAAAGTTATTAAAATCCCTTGGCTGCGTCACATGGTGTGGGCGTGGCATGACGGTAATTTTGAGCAAACTTGCCATGTTGAACAAAATGAGTTTTGGAGGTGAAGGGATCCATGTAAAATCACCAAATCCACACAAATCCTCATTAATCTCAAGAACTAACATTTAATATGCAATTCATGAATGGATGTGGTCAAACGGCTCCACAGCGCCCCCTACAAATATTCAAATACTCATAAAGAATCACTGTTTTATTCTACAAACATGAAATTTGGAATATACACATACAAACCTGACACTAACAGATTTGCACAGTCGAAATTCCAATGAGCTCTACGGCGCCCCCTAGACAAAGTCGTTTGGACACATTGGAATTTAACGAACTCCTCCCAGGATTTTTATCCGATCTTCACCAAATTCGCTGTGTGGAATCTAGACCCTTCCAGGATGAAAAGTTATTAAAATCTCGTAGCTGCATCACACGGCGTGGGCGTGGCATGGCGGCCATTTTGAACGTGCGACCATGAAGTGTGAAATGCTCATAACTTCATTGCACATGATCAGATGTGAATGAAACTTGATATGTTTTATGACAGGCTATCCATCAACACTTGGGCGCAGCCAAACAGCTCCACAGCGCCCCCTAGAAATTTCAAAAATTCATATAAAATCACCGCTTTAACCTACAGACATGAAATTTGGTACATGTGCAGAGCAGTAACACAACTGTGTACTTTAGAGATTCCTATCATCTCCAGAGCGGCGGTGCGGGGGGGAGTGAGGGCCCGTCCGACGCTGCTTGCAGCTTTAATTAGGGCCCGAAGCACTACAGTGCGTAGGACCCTATTGTTCCTGTAGTGTTTGGCGGTTTGGCGGTTTGGCGGTTTGGCGGTTTCTTTTTCTTACGCCACTTTGAACCTCAATTTCACCCCCTAAACATGCTCAAAAACTCACCAAATTTGGCACACACATCAGGACTGGTGAAAAATTTGATATTTTGGGGGAATTACACATATGAATGGCAAAATGACTCAATAGCGCCACCTAGAAAATTGGCCTTTAGTGGAGTTAATACGGCTAGTTTCACGTAAACTCATGAAATTTGGTACACAGGTACAGTAGCCCGAGACAAAAACATTCCTGCTTTTAAAATTTCAAAAAAGGCTCAACAGCGCCCCCTAGAGCACGTAGTGTGCAGGCAATGGAATTTAACGAACTCCTCCTAGGATTTTTGTCCGATTTTCACCAAATTCGCTGTGTGGCATCTAGACCCATCCAGGATGAAAAGTTATTAAAATCTTGTGGCTGCGACACACGATGTGGGCGTGGCATGGCGGCCATTTTGAACAAAAAAGCTAAACAGCGCCAACTAGAACACGTGGTGCACAGGCATTGGAATTTAACAAACTCCTCCCAGGATTTTTATCCAATTTTCACCAAATTCGCTGTGTGGCATCTACACCCCTCCAGGATGAAAAGTTATTAAAATCTCGTGGATACGTCACACGGTGTGGGCGTGGCATGGCGGCCATTTTGAACAAAAAAGCGTAACCTCGCCCACTTCAACACGTGGTGCGCAGGCATTGGAATTTAACGAACTCCTCCCAGGATTTTTGTTCGATCTTCACCAAATTCGCTGTGTGGCATCTAAACCCCTCCAGGATGAAAAGTTATTAAAATCTTGTGGCTGCATCACACGGTGTGGGCGTGGCATGGCGGCCATTTTGAACAAAAAAGCTTAACATTGTACAATGGAACACGTTGTGCGCAGGCATTGGAATTTAACGAACTCCTCCCAGGATTTTTTTCCGATCTTCACCAAATTCGCTGTGTGGCATCTAGACTCATCCAAGATGAAAAGTTATTAAAATCTCGTGGCTGCGTCACACGATGTGGGCGTGGCATGGCGGCCATTTTGAGCAAATTCGCCATGTGGAATGAAATGAGTTTTGGAGGTGAAGGGATCCATGTAAAATCATCAAATCCACAAAAATGCTCAGTAATCTCAAAACCTAACGTTCAAAATACAATTCAGGAGTGGACGTGTTCAAACGGCTCCACAGCGCCCCCTACAAATATTCAAATACTCATATAAAATCACTGCTTTATCCTACAAACATGAAATTTGGTACATACATATAGTATCCCAAGACCAACAGATTTGCACGGTCAAAATTCCAATCGGCTCTACGGCGCCCCCTAGACAAGTTCGTGTGGAGAGGATTGCGGTGAGGAGCGAGGGCCCGTCTGACGCTGCTTGCAGCTTTAATTAGGGCCCGAAGCACTACAGTGCGTAGGACCCTATTGTTCCTCTAGTGTTTGGCGGTTTGGCGGTTTGGCGGTTTCTTTTTCTTACGCCACTTTGAACCTCAATTTGACCCCCTAAACATGCTCAAAAACTCACCAAATTTGGCACACACATCAAGACTGGTGAAAAATTTGATATTTTGGGGGAATTACACATATGAATGGCAAAATGACTCAATAGCGCCACCTAGAAAATTGGGCTTTAGTGGAGTTAATACGGCTAGTTTCACGTAAACTCATGAAATTTGGTACACAGGTACAGTAGCCCGAGACAAAAACATTCCTGCTTTTAAAAATTTAAAAAAAGGCTCAACAGCGCCCCCTACAGCACGTAGTGTGCAGGCATTGGAATTTATCGAACTCCTCCCAGGATTTTTATCCGATCTTCACCAAATTCGCTGTGTGGCATCTACACCCATCCAGGATGAAAAGTTATTAAAATCTTGTGGCTGCGTCACACGGTGTGGGCGTGGCATGGCGGCCATTTTGAACAAAAAAGCTAAACAGCGCCAACTAGAACACGTGGTACACAGGCATTGGAATTTAACAAACTCCTCCCAGGATTTTTATCCAATTTTCACCAAATTCGCTGTGTGGCATCTACACCCCTCCAGGATGAAAAGTTATTAAAATCTCGTGGATACGTCACACGGTGTGGGCGTGGCATGGCGGCCATTTTGAACAAAAAAGCTTAACCTCGCCCACTTCAACACGTGGTGCGCAGGCATTGGAATTTAACGAACTCCTCCCAGGATTTTTGGCCGATCTTCACCAAATTCGCTCTGTGGCATCTAGACCCCTCCAGGATGAAAAGTTATTAAATTCTTGTGGCTGCGTCACACGGTGTGGGCGTGGCATCGCGGCCATTTTGAACAAAAAAGCTTAACATTGTACAATGGAACACATTGTGCACAGGCATTGGAATTTAACGAACTCCTCCCAGGATTTTTGTCCGATCTTCACCAAATTCGCTGTGTGGCATCTGCACCCCTCAAGGATGACAAGTTATTAAAGTCTCGTGGATACGTCACATGGTGTGGGCGTGGCATGGCGGCCATTTTGAACAAAAAATCTCAATGGCACCCCCTAGAAAATGCTGTGCGCAGGCATTGGAATTTAACGAACTCCTCCCAGGATTTTTGTTCGATCTTCACCAAATTCGCTGTGTGGCATATAGACCCCTCCAGGATGAAAAGTTATTAAAATCTTGTGGCTGCATCACACGGTGTGGGCGTGGCATGGCGGCCATTTTGAACAAAAAATCTCAATGGCACCCCCTAGAAAATGCTGTGCGCAGGCATTGGAATTTAACGAACTCCTCCCAGGATTTTTGTTCGATCTTCACCAAATTCGCTGTGTGGCATCTAGACCCCTCCAGGATGAAAAGTTATTAAAATCTCGTGAATACGTCACAGGGTGTGGGCGTGGCATGGCGGCCATTTTGAACAAAAAAGCTTAACCTCGCCCACTTCAACACGTGGTGCGCAGGCATTGGAATTTAACAAACTCCTCCCAGGATTTTTGGCCGATCTTCACCAAATTCCCTGTGTGGCATCTACACCCCTCCAGGATGAAAAGTTATTAAAATCTTGTGGCTGCATCACACGGTGTGGGCGTGGCATGGCGGCCATTTTGAACAAAAAAGCTTAACATTGTACAATGGAACACGTTGTGCGCAGGCATTGGAATTTAACGAACTCCTCCCAGGATTTTTGTTCGATCTTCACCAAATTCACTGTGTGGCATCTAGACCCCTCCAGGATGAAAAGTTATTAAATTCTCGTGGATACGTCACATGGTGTGGGCGTGGCATGGCGGCCATTTTGAACAAAATCGCCATGTGGAACGAAATGGGTTTTGGAGGTGAAGGGATCCATGTAAAATCACCAAATCCACACAAATCCTCATTAATCTCAAGACCTAATATTTAATATACAATTCAGGAATGGACATGGTCAAACGGCTCCACAGCGCCCCCTAGAAATATTCAAATAGTCATATAAAATCACTGCTTTATCCTACAAACATAAAATTTGGTACATACATATAGTATCCCAAGACCAACAGATTTGCACAGTCGAAATTCTAATCGGCTCTACGGCGCCCCCTAGACAAGGTCGTGTGGAGAGGAGTGCGGTGAGGAGCGAGGGCCCGTCTGACGCTGCTTGCAGCTTTAATTTCAGTTTGTTAGCTGAGAGTTGGGTTACAGAGCAGGGTAACCAAGCAAGGTAAAAAACCTTAAACAAAGCACAAAAAAATGTACACAGTGTAAATAAAAATGTAATCATGAAATAAACAATCAGACTCTCTTTGTCAATAATGTAAATAGTTTAAACAATTTGTCTTTTTAACTTAAAATGTTTTTTAAACAATTTTATGCAGTCATAATATTAAATGAAACATATTTTTACTTAATTGACAGTTTTAAAGAGTCCTTCCTATTTTTTTTAAATCAACATAAATTCAGCTTTTATCTGTCATTCAATCAACATCATAATTAGGGCCCGAAGCACTACAGTGCGTAGGACCCTATTGTTCCTGTAGTGTTTGGCGGTTGGGATGGCGGTTTATTAGGGCCCGAAGCTCTACAGTGCGTAGGACCCTATTGTTCCTCTAGTGTTTGGCGGTTTGGCGGTTTGGCGGTTTGTTTGGCGGTTTGTTTGGCGGTTTGGCGGTTTGGCGGTTTGGCGGTTTCTTTTTCTTACGCCACTTTGAACCTCAATTTGACCCCCTAAACATGCTCAAAAACTCACCAAATTTGGCACACACATCAGGACTGGTGAAAAATTTGATATTTTGGGGGAATTACACATATGAATGGCAAAATGACTCAATAGCGCCACCT
>JAMOIN010000273.1:0-83941 GCA_024666655.1 Dascyllus trimaculatus
GTGTTCTTGTTCCAGCTCAGGTCCTGTGAGATCTGCACTCCGATGAGCTTGATGTTCTCCACTGTCTCCACTGTGCGGCCTCTGATGCAGAGGGGAGCGTGCTCAGGCCGTGACCTCCGGAAGTCGATGATCATCTCCTTCGTTTTGTCCATGTTGAGCACCAGGTTGTTCTCTCTGCACCAGCCCTCTAGGTCCTTAACTTCTTTGTGTACATTGATTCCTCATTTCCCTGGATGAGTCCCACCACTGTGGTGTCATTTGCGAAATTGATGATCTGGTTCCCCTCGATCATCTGCGAAATTGATGATCTGGTTCCCCTCGAGTTGTGTGATAGCAGTGTGAATAACAAAGGACTGAGTACACAGCCTCGAGGAGACCCAGTGTTCAGCATGATGGAGTTGGAGATGTTATTTCCAACATGGACATATTGTGGTCTCTCGGTCAGAAGGTCCAGGATCCAGAGGTAGGATCCAGAGACATGTGGTGGTGTTCAGGCCGAGTAGGAGGAGTTTCTCCATTAGTCTCTGTGGGATGATGATGGTGTTAAACGCTGAGCTGAAATCAATGTATAGGATTCTGAAGTAGGTGTCTTTATGGTCCAGATGACTGATGACTGAGTGCAGGGTGGTGGATATTGATCCTCTGTGGAGCCGTTGGGCTGATGAGCAAACTGGAGCAGGTGTGATTTAATGAGCCGCTCAAAACACTTGATCACAATAGGTGTGAGTGCAACGAGGCGGTAGTCATTCAGACAGGACACTGCTGATTTCTTTGCCACTGGGACAATCATGGATGTTTTGAAGCATCTGGGGACGATGGTCTGACTGAGGGAGATGTTGAAGATGTCAGTCAGAACATTTACCAGCTCACCAGTGCAGACTCTGACCACACGTCCTGGGATGTTATCCAGACCTGCTGCTTTCCATGACTTGACTCTTGTTAGGATTTCCAGGATCCCACATACATGTGGTGTTTCTGAAATACTAACATGTTAGCTTGGAACCAACTTGAATGGCCTCAAGGTGGGGTTAATATACAGTATAACCAGTGAAGAGTCAAGGCAGGGTAGGATGAGGATAAGTTGGATCTAAACCCTGGTTTCACAGAGCGCTGTGTGAAACCAGTCATTTTAGTGGATTCCTGCTCTAACATTTCCACCTTCCATCTTCCAACTCTGTGTAACTGAACCGACTGTCGGAAAGTGACTGACTCAGTGATTGGTCAGCTGCATGCTGGGGCTTGAAGTTTTCATGTGTTCAGCTGAGACAGGAGGATCTGTGTTATGATGTTCACTCATTGATGGGTTTCAGGTCTCCTCTGTCTGCAGCAGCTGGTTTTAACAACATGGTTGATTTCTACTGTGCTCAGAATAGTTCTTCTCCAGTGTAACGACTTCACATCACCTTCTGTCTGGAAACCCTGCAGAACCAATGGACATCCAGACGTCCCCTGGACTCAACCTCACCAACAGAAGCTCTGACAACAACCTAAGACATGGTAAGATCAGTTCTAACTCTGACTTTTATCATTAAATGTGTTGTTTGGTGTGTTTTTCTTGACTTTCAGTGTTTTGTTTGACAGGTTGGGTCATAATTGGAGTCACTCTGAGTGCTGTAGCTGTTGTTTCACTCACTGCCTTTTCAATCTGGAAATGCTTCAGGAACAACAACAAGACAAGCACAGAGAGAGAAGGCAGGTGTTGCCTCTGTTTAATTCAATCCTACACATTTTTATTTTTATTAAATGCATTGATCTGTACTTATGATGATACAGGCTGATGGTCTACCTGCTAAACATTGCTGCCTGATGCACCTCCACCGGTGCCTTTTGTGCACGTGTGCTGCTTTGAACACCTCTCTGGGCATAACCGGGTCATCAGCTGGGGACCACCAGTCATGGATGTTTCGCTCCTTTAACCCCAGTACATCTCCTGGTGGCGGAGCGATGGCCGAGATCTCTCCCTGCCACCCCCTGCTGATGCCCTCGGTGTTATCTGGCCCCCAACTCATATGCTTCCTCCTTAGCCATAACCAACAGCTGCCCTTCTCTGCCTCCTCCGCCAGTTCTTCGATGGCTTTCCGGCACCCTGCTCCTATGCATCCCATGTCGCGGAGCAGGTTAACATTTGAGGGCCCGACGAAGCCCCTACATCCCACTTCGATGGGGCGCTAAATGGCTTTCCAGCCAGTCTCCTTGCAGTCTTCCGCCAGGTCTGCATACTTAGAACGCTTTTGCTCATTGGCAGCCTCTATACCCTCCTCCCATGGGACAGTAAGATCTTACGTGGAGCTGCCTCCCCAGGTCGACCGTCATAGACCATTCACTTCCAGGTGCGAGGACTCTTGATGTTACTCTCTGGTGAGGACGTTCTTTCCGGCCCTTGCGAACAGGATGGGACGACTGGCTGGAGTGGAAGGTCTGCTATTAGCCTCCGGTCTGCATGACTCTATCACCTCTGCCAGCTTCCTCAACACCAGATCGTGTTGCCACCTGTAGCAACCTTGGGACAATGCTGTCTTGCAGCCTGACAGGATATACTGGAGGCTTGCATTGCTGGTACTGCAGAGTGGACAGGTCTCTTCAGCACCAAACGACTGATGGAGGTTTCTGGTAGGGTGTTGTAGATTGATCTGATCAGAAAGCTGAGTCTGGCTTGGGGGATTTTCCACAGATCAGACCATGACAAGGACCTGTCTGTGACGCCTTCCCATGGCATCCAGCCTCCCTGCCGACTCTGAGACACCGCTTTGATGTTAAGGCGCTCCTGCTCGGTCCTCGTCACTTCTGCCACCACCATGGCTCTCCGCTTTTCCTTGGAGGCCTTTGACTAGAAGTGGGGGATCTCTGCTCAACCCTCCTGGACTCTGCCAACTACCTCGCGATGTTTTAGCCTGCTGATTGCCATGTTGACCTCTTCCTGGGCTTTCCACTTCCTCCCCGTTTGTATCTGGGAGCCAGTTGTTCTCACCAGTTGGTCAGTGGATTCCTTCAGCTCCAGCACCATCCGAGCCTTCTCCTGATTGTAACCCAGGCCAGTGGATCGTAGTGGCAGGTGCAGCGTGTTCCTGCCAAAAAAGACCTTTGTCTGACAGGCATCTCGGAAGTCCCAGCCACTTCCTGATGAATGAGTTTGCCAGCCTATCCATCTTGTCTACCACCGAGGAGGGGATTTCACTCATCTTCAGAGGCCACATCACCCTTGGGTACAGTATGAACTGATGACTCCGTACTTTATACTTGCCAGGGAGCTGGCTCTCATTGATCCTGGCCAGGCCATCTGCAAGCTGCTTCCTCACTGTTTCCCACATCTGCCTGTCAGAGAGGTCTGCCGTGTAGGTAAGACCCAGGCTACGGATAGGTTGACTTGCCAGCAATGGGATCACTTCCCCTCCTGCGACAAAGGTGGTAAGGTCACTTCTGGGGCTGCTGCTCTCGCTTTCCGGACAACCTCTGCTACCTCACTGAGTTTGGGTAGAGCAGCGTTGAACAGGAAGGATGAGGGGCCTGGGCGAGGAACATAGCCTGGGGATCCCAGTGGAGTTTACTTTGCTGCGTCACTGTACTTTTCCCTGATGTGATTCTCCAGCTCAGACTGTGTGATCTCCAGCTTCCTGCTTCTCTTGTCCTCTAGTAGCTGTCTTGCATACTTGAAGGGGTTTTTGAAGAAGCTGCTCCTCTCTTTCTCCTTCCGCCTTCTGCGTTTGCGGATGCGCTCTGCCCGCCGTAGGCTGGCAAGGTTCTTTTAGAAGATGTTTCTTAGAGTTCTTACAGGACTGATCGTATCAGACAGTCACATAGTTTGTTGTGTTCTTTCTGGGAGTATGAGTGATGTAGCATCACCTGCAGCTGCTGTCATCATAATCATCCTCTGGATGGAAACATTCTATTATATCTATACTCTATATTATCTATATCTATATTATCTCCTATAACATGTTGTCCTTGGTGTCTGTCAGCATCAGTTTGTGTGATCTGAGCTGCTGTATTCAGATCAGTGAACAGTCTGACTGTAATGTTTCAGTTTAAACTTAGTTTTTATGTCTTTACAGGTTCTGTGGACTCCAGACCAGGAGTGCTGGATGTGCAGTAAATGTCTGTGTTAACAGCCAGAGTCAGGTTGGTAGTTTTATTTTCACATTTAGATGATATTTAGTGATGATGACGTCGTGTTACTGAGGAACTCTGTTCATGTTTGCTCTTCTCTAAGTTCATTTTAGTCTCATTGGAGCCTCCATGGTTTCCAGTGTTGGTAACACCTGTGGACTCTCAGAAAGACGTCGGACATGTTGATCTAGATTTTCTTAAACACAACAACAAAAATACTCCAAAGAGCTGCTCTTTTTTCTTCTATGTCTGATTTCAGTCATTCTAACTGTCAGTTCACAGAACAGCAGCAGCACCAGGCTGCCTGGTTGTTGAAGGGCTTCACCTGTTGACCTTCTAATCACAGTTTGTCTGCATCTTAAACCAGGAGGTGTCTGGCTCCAGTACAGGGACCTGTAGGGTGGAAGAGTTCCTCCAGTGGAGCCTCAGACTGATCAGGAACTCTGGCTGCTTTCCTCTGAACACATCTGATCTTCTCCACTACTGTCTGTGTTTTTGCTTCTGCAGGGAGGAAATTTACCAGATTCATCAGGATCTGTTGATCACTGCAACCTGACGACGGTCTATGACCAGCTGGAGGCTCATCGCATGATGCTACCAGACTCTGATGGTAACGTCTGACAGCAGACAACCCATCTTCACCACTGGTCTTCCTTTGTGTTGCTTCAGCTTTGGTCCTGGTTCAGTAACATCAGTGTATTCATGTGTCTTCTGTCAATACTTGGTCGTGGCTCCTTTTGCTCAAATTACTGTATTATTGTGGCATGAAGACAATCAAGATGTGGTACTGCTAAGGGGTTAATAGCTGCCCTCAGCTCTTCTTTATTGTTACTCCTTTTGAAAAAGAAACCATTATTTGTCACAAATATGTTTTTACAGCATTGTGAAATGTAGTTTTCTCATATCCCAGTTGGAGTCAGAGCACAGGCTCAGCCATGGTACGGCCCCTGGAGCAGGAAGGATTCAGGGCCTTGCTCAAGGGCCACATATAGACACTCTCCACTGTTATTGAACCTCTACAAAGGTAATCAGAGCACTGAGCTGCTGGTTCAGATATGTGGACGATGCTTTGATCAAAATTTAAAGCTCAAGAAGTCGAAGCTTTTACAGAAAATATCAGCTCTGGATGGAAACATCAAGTTAACCAGGGAGGATGTGAAAGGAAACAAACCTCCACACAGACGAGGAGTTTAAAAACGTCTGAACATGGCGTTAATTTCTCCTTTTAGATTAATTCATTCACGTTCACTTCTGTGATAGTTTATATTTTAGCAGTTCATTGCCAACTGAATAAGTAATGAGAGGTTTGTTTTGAACCATTAAACTCTCTAATGAACTGTGGTTGTTGAGTTTGTCTGTTTTTCTGTGGTCTTCTTTGCTGTGTGTTAAATCTGAGTGAGTCCGACATAAAAACACAGATAGACTTTGTTAAAGAAGCCACCAGTCATGTCTTACAGGCCAGTTTATTACAATCAGGCTCACTATTATTACAGATGAAATGCTTCTGCTGCAGTTTCTCATCAATCAGAAAGCAGATGCAGGACAACGCTCTGCTGGGTGGTTGGTAAATGTAATATTATACATAATATAAATACATCACTTGGATGTGGGAGAGACCTCACTGCTCTTTTCTCCCCCATAGAACAATAACAGCTTCTTTATATCGCAGCACTGAAAACAAACTCTTGTAAATAGATTAGACCTCATGTCTTAAAACCATGTAAACGTCTCCGGTCCTGCTTTCCTCAGACGAAACAGCTTCCTGTAGATGAGACCGAGGCGACTGTTCTATTTAAAAGTGGACCAAAGAGCCTCTTCAGACTGGAAGTCCAAACCTGACAGGACCTGAGATCTTTAGTTTTGACTGCTGTTGTACAACGGACACATCTGACTTTATCATAGACAGCAGCTGGAGCTCTGACACTCATAAGAACTTGGGTTTTCTGAAAACACCTGGACAGACATGCTGCTAGCTCAGTAGAGAAGATCATCAGGTGATTGGTTTATGAATAAAGACCAACCTAACAGCTAAACCAGAGGTCACCAGCTGCTGGTCTGGCTCCCCGATGGTCAGGGTGGCTTGGCCTTTAAGCTCCCTGTTAATTGAGGAGTGGCCACAGATGCACCTGGCCACTCCACCAATACCCAGCACCAAGCGCCGTAACTCCTCCCCCCATAAGAACAAGCACCTTCTGCTTGTCTACTCCCTCGACTCCACAATGTCTGACACGACAGGTCACCACTCAACCACAGGACGGAGCATTGGCCACTACACTGGCTGCTCTAGAAGGACCAGAGCGCCTCTTTAACCAGCCATGCTTTGTTTGTAATGGACCAAGATGACCAGTCACATGAGCAAATGGTTGGACAGGAGGAACAGGGGCTGTAGAGCAGCTCACCGACCCACCAGCAGGGGGCAACCTGTCCTCACAGAGCAGATGCAAGGTGAGGAGAGTCTCATAATTTAAACTCCTGGATCTGCTCATGGGCCTTCGCTCTGGTCAACACATATCAGGGTGACTATGAGCCACGTTGATCTGCAGAGTCCCCAGCCTCAGCAACCAGACGCCCTCCGTCACCAGAAACATCGTTTCCCATAATCAAACCCACACCTTCAACTGGGAAACGAGTCCGGACACCTACTGGGAAGAAACCTGAGTGATGAGTTCAGTCTGGAGATGGACCTGGTGAAGAGGAGCAGGCACCTCTTCTAATTTTGGGCAAATTAAGCAAACTGCCTCTGAATCAGAACAAAGATGGCCGCCTGCTGCTCCCTGGATCAGTGATGTGATCCAGACTATCGGAGGAATTCTTCAGGAGCAGCTGTTTTAAAGCCTGCCAGGGTTTCTCAGCAAAGTAGAACTGGACAGGTGAACCGATTCATTCTCTGCTGTGTGCTGCTCACTACCGAAGTACAACCTGTCCTACCACATGTACAGATGGTTTGGGCTCAATGGAACTCAGTAGAACGTCTGTGGAGACGTTTGTCCTCATCCCAGTGGCTTCATCAGGTCATGTCCAGACTAGACTGGGCTGGTCTGACTCTCTGGAGGGAAACCAGGTACTGAACCTCTGTGGAGGCGTTTAAAGACCAGCAGTGACGAACGGAGCTCCAAAGGTGGGACTCAGATGGTCTCCATGATGGAACCACAGTGGTTGGAGTCGTCAGGAGTCACATGAAGCCAATAGAGAGCAACACTGGACCATCAGCCAACGACTCTGGTTCTTAGAGGTTAAGTTGTTGAACCCATAGACATATATACGTAGACGCCACATTGACTGTGGAGGGACGTGCCTAAAGCTCCGCCATCTTGGTACAGGGCTAGCAGAGGGGGGAGTGAATGTAAGTCTATGGAGGTAAGAGGTACTCCACAATCTTAAAGTAAAATTATTCACTGAATTTTCAACTGATTTCCAAACGGTTTGGTTTGTTAAAAACGTCACACATTTAGCTTTGACACAGGATGCTTGGATGCTTTTGTTCTATTTATGTCTGCCTGTCCGTCCTCCATGTCTGACGTTTGTAACAAACAATATATGTTGACAACTGATGTATTTATGATCACTTTTATAGTGCAGACATGTCATTCCTCTATAGACGTAATGCACTGTAGGGGCGAGTGGCACTGTACCAAGATGGCCGCCGCGTAGGCACGTCGGCTCCAATCGGCAGCAGCAGTCAACGTCTACGTATATATGTCTATGGTTGAACCTCCTGGTAGAGACTAAAGGGTGGCGCTGTAAACCAGAGATAGGTGGTGTCCAGACCTCCTCCCTGGTGAGGGATGGTATGGGCTACGTATTTATACATTTCTAGTAGAATATAAGAACAGGGGATTTCAATGGGATGTTTGAAGAGGAGTTAATGAGCTTGATGGGAGATTTAAACACCTTTTCTAGCAGTCATTTAAGTCACATGACTGATCAGCTGTTTCTGCTTGTAGAGTCTCAAAGTTTTCTTTTACTTGTCATTAATCCACCCTACTGCCTCGGTCAGAAGATAACCAGAGCTGCATCTCCATTCATCTAGACTGAGGTCTCTGCAGCGTCTGCACCAGGCAGCGTCTTGCAACGACTCTCCATGCTTCTGTCCACAGTCACAGGGCAGCTATCAACACTTCCTCCTTCACTTTGTCCCTGAAGCACCAGAGAGGGAGAAAAGACCAGAATCAGATCAAACACACTGCAAAAACTCCACATCTCACCAGTTTATTCGTCTTATTTTTAGTCTAAATGTCTCAACCCACTTGATTTAAGATAAATTCTCTTTCCAGGTAACATTTCAGCAGATGGAGGGACGTGTTTTAAGACAACGCATCTTAAATATCTTGTTAAGTCAAACAATCTTGAAATGATCTTGTTTTAGTTGTATTTTACCAGAAACAAGGTTCATTTCATTTCATACATGTTTCAAGCTGAGCTGTTGTTTGTATCAGATAAATAATCTGGATTTAAGAAATAAAGTAAATGCATTTTATTGGAAAATCACCAATTCATATCAGAAAACAGCTGCATGTGGAAAATGTGTAAAAAAAAAAACAAAGCAAATGTCTGCTTTTGAGTTAAAACACCTCCTTTTGGGCGTAGCTGGCTTCACCTAAAACACAACACTTTCAAATGCTGTCAAACACCACTAAATATTAGGATTTCTAGCCAACTGTGAGAAGACATTATATCTTAGAATGCTTCAATTAATCTGTGTGATCTGATTTCAAGTACAAGATGGTCTTAAATCTAGAGAAGAGCCACGATAATACAACTAAAATAAGTTGAATACATCTCAAATTAAGAAGCTGAAACTTATTAAAGCTAAAATCTATTTAATTCTTTATCATGTCTGGTTTATTCTAAGACACCTCAGCTTGACAATGCTGCTAAAATATAGCTTCAAATAAGTTTTCCCTGCTGATTTTAAGACCTCAATATTCTAAATATCATGTCTTATTTCAAGAAATCTGACCAAGCAAATGTTCACTTGTTCTATTGGCAGATTTTTTCACTTATTTCAAGGTAAAAGTGTCTTGAAGTAAGTTTATGTTCTTGTTTTGGAGGGACATTTTTCCAGTGCATGTTCACTAGAACACGTGTGATGGTCGAGGCTCAGTAAAGGGCCAGTAAGTGTAACTTGAAGCTTGATGCATTCTGGTAAATGTCTGTTCCAGGAGGAGAATCTCTGCATCAGAGTGAAACCAGAAAACGACTGAGACCAGTTCCCTTGATTAGATCTGATTAGTGCAGCTGGATTCTTCCCTCTTCAGCGTCTTTCTTTGTTCTGCTCTCTTCTATATTTCACACATTGTCACGTTTTACTTCAGTGAGTTCTTGATTTCATCCCTGAAACTCAGCAGCTGTCTCTTCTGAAGTCATTTTAAAGCTTTCTACTTCTAATTTCTGCTGTCTGGATCACAAACATGTCTGAACCAACCACCACTAACAGCTCACATCTTCTCCAGTGTTGTCTCTGATCCAGATAAAGTCCTGGTTCTGGTCTTCATGAACCTGAAACTTCTACAGAAAACTGTCTGGAGGTAAAGACGTGTCAGAAAGCAGCAGCAAGACAAACACACCTGTGGGGTTCCTCCATCTGTTCTCTCAAGGAGGCCATCCCATAATACTCGGCCTACAAGGACAAAGCAGTTCAGTCATCAACACTGAAAAGCAGGAAAACCACAAATATCAGAGTCTGAACAAGAAGCTGAAGATGATCCACAGCTTCTGGGTTTCTGTCTCACATGAAGGTTCAGTCCTGGACAAACATTCTGAGTCCTCCAGATTAGAGACGCATTAAACAGAGGCAGCAGTGTGAATGAAAACCAGACCAACACCTGCCTTGTCTCTCTGTGCTCGTCTTCTTCTTCAGACACTTGATTAAAAAGGCAGCGAGTGTAAAAAAAACCTGCAGCACACATGATGCGGATTCCAAATATGACCCAATCTGTCAAACAAAACACAGAACATCAGGAAAAACAGAACAAGCAACACGTTTAATGAGAATCATCAGAGTTAGAACTGATCTGGGGGTGGTGGTGGTGGGGGTCATGCTTCTGCGACCCACTTTTGGGTCCCGACCCACCAGTTGAGAACCACTGCATTAGACAATACAGGCTAATGCTAAGGGCGCCGTGGCCTCCAGGGGGCGCCATGAAATCTGGAAAACGTTCACCTTCAATATAATTCTATTAAAACCAGTTCTTACTATTAACTCTTTAAGTGTCTGTTTAACTCCTGTTCAGAGGATCCACACATGGTGCAGACGAGTGTTGCCCAAACTTCTTTTTGGTGACCCTGTTTTTAAAAATGACAAACCATCCCGACCCAATTCACAACAGGCCTCGTATATAAATTGTGAGAGAAGCAGGTTTGTGTATAACGTTCCTGAACATTTCATCACCTTATCTTATCTTGAACAGGTGAACCAGGTTATCAGTTCATGAGCTCTGGTCAGATCTCTGCCTCTGTATGGAGCAGCAGGTGTAGATGTTCCACCCCCATGTCAGTACAGTTCACTATGCAGATAAGTTCTTTCAGTGCTTTGTCGAGGTCAGGAGGTATTCCTTTGCATGCTGTCGATGAATAGAACAATGATACCACAGGATTTCCATGTCAGCTGTGATTCCGTTCACTGTGTCTGCCGTCATATCGTAGCTATCCAACACATTCAGTATGTCTTCACCTGTTGTTCCAGTAGGAACAGTCAAGCAACATAACAGGTCCTCCACGAGGTTCATGACCTTCTGTAAACCAGCAAACTGATGGAGAACTCCCCTGCTGTCTTTAGTCTGGAAACAAGCTGCTCCTCCAGGTTCTCTCAAACGTCACGAATCCTTCAGGAAACAGTGCCGTTACTCAGGGGGATGCATTTTAACTTTTCTGCTGACTTTTCCCCAATGATTGTGCTGACCATGTCTACTGCAGCAGGCAGGATCAGTTTCTCTGAGCTCTCACAGGTCTTCACTGATGTCTTTCATCTCCTGTCTTCTGGCCCTGCTTGAAATCAGCCACAGCCAGCCTCAGCGACCACCACCTAGCAGCACTTCTGCTGCTGAGACACTGGTTTTACATCAGTTTAAGCCTGCAGGGCACTGAGGATCACATAGCCATAGCTCCACACCTCACACTGAGTCACCTGGACCATGGAGGACACCAACTGAGAATGCTCTTCATGGACTAGAGCTGAGCCTTTAAATCAACCTGAACGTTGTGGTTCCACTGCACAGAGGGAACGACCTACAGTCCTCTGTACAGCGGAGCATGAGTGAAATGCTTCCCTGTGTCTTCTTTAAGGAACCATGTTGGGCCACTGGGAGCTCAGACAGATGACAACTCATTCAGCAGATCTATGAGCAGGACGGTCAAAGCTTCAGCAGTTTGCCACATTTCTATAAAACTGCACCAACTGAAAAGTCTGATTTGGAACATGGGGGGACCTTCAGAACTGATCTGGAGAAAACCTGTCTGTGACACCGCAGAGGGTTTGTCCATCTTTACATGCAGTCGCTGCTTTTAACTCTCCAGAAAAAACCTGCTCTGAAGGCTGAGCTGATCAGACTCAGCTGAGTTTACAGTTCAACTGCGCCACCTGCTGGAGGAGGACTGGTACAGTCAGCGGTCAGTCAGGCAGACTTTATTTAACCAAGCTACTCTTCAGACACAACAAATACATGTTGGAACTCCTGAAAAAAAGCTGGTCACACAAGCAGAGTTGTTTCATTGAGTCTGGAGCAAAGCCAGAGTGTTACTGCAGTGAGAGAGAGCAGACGACCACTAGAAGCCAGGCAGGAAGTGAGGCTGAGGCTGAACTCTCTCCTGCTGAACGCTGCCAACGCCTCTCAACAAGAGTCCTGACCTGCACCAGAACCCCTCAGCTGCACCTCCCACTGTGGAGGAACAATCAGGACAGAACACAGGTTTGTGGAGACCTCTTCAGCAAAAGGGAACCATCCCAGAGTGATCTCCAGCTCCTGTTATGAGCCGGCTCAGATTCACTAAGTGACACTGAGTTGGATTATCGTTTGTTCATGTGGATGTGAAGCATCGTCTGGTCTCTGTCGGCCGGCACATAAACCAATGGTGACCATGTTTCTACGGCAACTGGGGGTTTCAGTGGTTGGATGCAGTTTCAGTTTTGACGCTTTGTGGTCGGCTAACATTGAAGCACACAGGCAGGAAGAGGTTTTAGGTTTCCATCACTTCAGTGGCAACAAGTCGAACAGCATCAGTGGGTTCATACATGAAGAAGCCTCCCAGGAGCCATGAAGCTACACATGACGAGTCTCATCCTTCTCACAGGTAACGGAATGAACTGAACTAGTCTCCTGTTGACCGTCAACTTTTAAAATGGCTTTTAGATGAACGTCTGCTGGATGTAACTGTTTGATAACTGCAGTGAGCGACTTCCCCTTAACAGGTTCACGTGGAATATTTCAAATTACATGTGAAAAAAGACGATATCAGACGAGAGCACATGAAGATTAGACGCTGGAAAACAACTTTAGAGCAGTTTACACCACAGAAGCAGCTGTATTAAACTGTGGCAGGAGAACGATTGTATTTAACCGACTGACTCATGTTGAAGTACAGCCGGTCAGTGTTTAGAAGCTCAGGCATAATGTTAATATCTGTACCTGTCTGACTGCTTTGTTCACCGACATCTGGAGAAATATTTAAAGATCTGCTGAGACGAGAAGCTTTAAACTGTGCATGTTCCTCCCTTTTATATCCTGTCTGTCTGCTTTGAACTTTAGCCTGGATCAAGTTTAAATCCTGAAACTTTAATTACAATGAACAAAAATCTAAAGGGCCCATGTGAAATATTGATTCCACATGAAGTGCACCCCCCAAAGTGAGCGTATACTGTCTGGTACTTGGACTAAATGGATGTTTCTCTTGATTCTCCTTATATTGGATTTATACAAATGTTGACCAAAGCAGCAACGCCTCAGATGACTCCGGTCATGAGGGAACGTGTCATTGGCATGTTGGTTTGATGCGTCTGTTGTTCAGACCAAAGGTTGGAGTTGTTGGAAACCAACTCTCAAACGTCCTGTCGTCTGATAGTGAACATTCAGCTGCACAGCGACCGCTCTGGTGGACATTCCTGCTTCCAACATGCCAACGACACGTTCCCTCATGACCGGAGTCTGTGGACTCAAGGCCTCGACCAATCAGAGAAGAGGATCTACACAATACTGACTGCCTTCCAGTGTCTGAGAACTCTCTGCTGACCTGAACTCAGTGTCTCATCTCTGTGATTTACAGCCGTGAGCTCATCTGCTGGAGCCCTGGAGGTGAAGGAGACCCTGAGAGGAACCGAGGGAGGGAACATCACTCTGCCCGACCCTGTGGAAGTATTTGGGTTTCTCTCTCATGAAGCTGCAACTATCGCTCGAGTGAAAAACGAGGAAATGCAGATGTGGCCGGAAAACTTCAGGGGGCGAATTCTCTGGGACAGAAGTTCTGGACTGTTTACAATCACAGGACTGCAGAAGAAAGACTCAGGGCTTTACACTATCGACTCCAAGAAAGGAAGAGTCTTTACGACATCCTACAAACTTACAGTGCATGGTAAGTACACTGAGGGTTGGAATCCCTTGCAAAGACTGACACAAATGAACTCCCTCTAAAGGTTGAATGGAGGCTGAAAAGACAAAAGCAAACTTTCTAAAACGTCCCAAAAATGAACCAAAATGTGCTCAGAATCTGTCAAAATGGGCCCAAAACTTGGCAAAAGTGTCCAAATATACCAAAATGAGCAAAAAAATAAGCCAATTTTTTCCTAAGTTGTATCAAAATGCGTTGAGACTCCACCCAAATAAACCCTAATTTGTTAACAGGAACAGCAAACTTCAACAATTTGGGTCGTGACTGTTATTAATAGAGACATAGTGGGTCCTGAGGCTGGACCAGTTGAGAACCACTGATCTAATGGACCAGCCGGCTCTGACTATGGCCTCCACTCTCACAACCAAACACAACGTCTCTGTCGGCTGATTCTAAAGGTTGAATGAACGTTTGCAGCTTCATCTGATCTTCAGTCTGTTCAGTTTCTAATTGATCACATAGTGTTGATGTTGAACATGTTGTATTACACAGAGTTACTCCTTTAGTAGCTACCTGTGGCGACGGGTCTGGAACACCTGAACTCAAGGATTTCAAGGTGTGTCTAAATCCTTTAGTGCTTATAGTGTAAGTTGAGCTTCAGTAGAACAGTGCAAACACAGAGTTAGAGGAAAGGCTCCTGTGGGTGGAGGGGGGGGTCACTTCTCCTTTCTAACTCTCTGCTGTGGACGACTCCTCTGCAGACTCTGTAGCGCCTCCTGCTGTCCACACACTGACTGTGAGCTCTGACAGCTGCTCCCTGCTGTGTGCTGTGGACAAAGCTGCAGAGATCACACTGTGGTGGTACAAAGACCAGGAGCTGGTGAACCAGAGCAGCTCTGCTGGATCTCTGCCTCTCACTGTGACCAAGCAGGACCTCAGCTCCTCTTACAGATGTGTGGCTGGAAACCCTGCAGAAAATAAGACTCTCCTGGTCGATGTTCAGACGTCCTGTGGACTCAACTTCACCAACAGCAGCTCAGACAACAACCCAAGACATGGTGAGATCAGTTCTAACTCTGATGTTTGTCATTAAACGTGTTGCTGGTTCTGTTTTTCCTGATGTTCTGTGTTTTGTTTGACAGATTGGGTCATATTTGGAATCCGCATCATGTGTGCTGCAGGTTTTTTTACACTCGCTGCCTTTTTAATCAAGTGTCTGAAGAAGAAGACGAGCACAGAGAGACAAGGCAGGTGTTGGTCTGGTTTTCATTCACACTGCTGCCTCTGTTTAATGCGTCTCTAATCTGGAGGACTCAGAATGTTTGTCCAGGACTGAACCTTCATGTGAGACAGAAACCCAGAAGCTGTGGATCATCTTCAGCTTCTTGTTCAGACTCTGATATTTGAGGTTTTCCTGCTTTTCAGTGTTGATGATTGAACTGCTTTGTCCTTGTAGGCCGAGTATTATGGGATGGCCTCCTTGAGAGAACAGATGGAGGAACCCCACAGGTGTGTTTGTCTTGCTGCTGCTTTCTGACACGTCTTTACCTCCAGACAGTTCTCTGTAGAAGTTTCAGGTTCATGAAGACCAGAACCAGGACTTTATCTGGATCAGAGACATGTGAGCTGTTAGTGGTGGTTGGTTCAGACATGTTTGTGATCCAGACAGCAGAAATTAGAAGTAGAAAGCTTTAAAATGACTTCAGAAGAGACAGCTGCTGAGTTTCAGGGGTGAAATCAAGAACTCTGAAGTAAAACGTGACAATGTGTGAAATATAGAAGAGAGCAGAACAAAGAAAGACGCTGAAGAGGGAAGAATCCAGCTGCACTAATCAGATCTAATCAAGGGAACTGGTCTCAGTCGTTTTCTGGTTTCACTCTGATGCAGAGATTCTCCTCCTGGAACAGACATTTATCAGAATGCATCAGGCTTCAAGTCACACTTACTGGCCCTTTACTGAGCCTCGACCATCACACGTGTTCTAGTGAACATGCACTGGAAAAATGCCCTCCCAAAACAAGAAAACAAACTTACTTCAAGGCACTTTTACTTTGAAATAAGTGTAAAAATCTGCCAATAGAACAAGTGAACATTTGCTTGGTCAGATTTCTTGAAATAAGACATGATATTTAGAATATTGAGGTGTTAAAATTAGCAGGGAAAACTTATTTGAAGCTATATTTTAGCAGCATTGTCAAGCTGAGGTGTCTTAGAATAAACCAGACATGATAAAGAATTAAATAGATTTTAGCTTTAATAAGTTTAATGTCAGCTTCTTAATTTGAGATGTATTCAACTTATTTTAGTTGTATTATCGTGGCTCTTCTCTAGATTTAGACCATCTTGTACTTGAAATCAGATCACACAGATTAATTGAAGCATTCTGAGATATAATGTCTTCTCACAGTTGGCTAGAAATCCTAATATTTAGTGGTGTTTGACAGCATTTGAAGGTGTTGTGTTTTAGGTGAAGCCAGCTACGCCCAAAAGGAGGTGTTTTAACTCAAAAGCAGACATTTGCTTTGTTGTTTTTTTTACACATTTTACACATGCAGCTGTTTTCTGATATGAATTGGTGATTTTCCAATAAAATGCATTTACTTTATTTCTTAAATCCAGATTATTTATCTGATACAAACAACAGCTCAGCTTGAAACATGTATGAAATGAAATGAACCTTGTTTCTGGTAAAATACAACTAAAACAAGATCATTTCAAGATTGTTTGACTTAACAAGATATTTAAGATGCGTTGTCTTAAAACACGTCCCTCCATCTGCTGAAATGTTACCTGGAAAGAGAATTTATCTTTAATCAAGTGGGTTGAGACAATCTGACTAAAAATAAGACGAATAAACTGGTAAGATGTGGAGTTTTTGCAGTGTGTTTGATCTGATTCTGGTCTTTTCTCCCTCTCTGGTGCTTCAGGGACAAAGTGAAGGAGGAAGTGTTGATAGCTGCCCTGTGAGTGTGGACAGAAGCGTGGAGAGTCGTTGCAGGACGCTGCCTGGTGCAGACGCTGCAGAGACCTCAGTCTAGATGAATGGAGATGCAGCTCTGGTTATCTTCTGACCGAGGCAGTAGGGTGGATTAATGACAAGTAAAAGAAAACTTTGAGACTCTACAAGCAGAAACAGCTGATCAGTCATGTGACTTAAATGACTGCTAGAAAAGGTGTTTAAATCTCCCATCAAGCTCATTAACTCCTCTTCAAACATCCCATTGAAATCCCCTGTTCTTATATTCTACTAGAAATGTATAAATACGTAGCCCATACCATCCCTCACCAGGGAGGAGGTCTGGACACCACCTATCTCTGGTTTACAGCGCCACCCTTTAGTCTCTACCAGGAGGTTCAACCATAGACATATATACGTAGACGTTGACTGCTGCTGCCGATTGGAGCCGACGTGCCTACGCGGCGGCCATCTTGGTACAGTGCCACTCGCCCCTACAGTGCATTACGTCTATAGAGGAATGACATGTCTGCACTATAAAAGTGATCATAAATCCATCAGGTGTCAACATATATTGTTTGTTACAAGCGTCAGACATGGAGGACGGACAGGCAGACATAAATAGAACAAAAGCATCCAAGCATCCTGTGTCAAAGCTACATGTGTGACGTTTTTAACAAACCAAACCGTTTGGAAATCGGTCGAAAATTCAATGAATAATTCTACTTTAAGATTGTGGAGTACCTCTTACCTCCATAGACTTACATTCACTCCCCCCTCTGCTAGCCCTGTACCAAGATGGCGGAGCTTTAGGCACGTCCCTCCACAGTCAATGTGGCGTCTACGTATATATGTCTATGGGTTCAACAACTTAACCTCTAAGAACCAGAGTCGTTGGCTGATGGTCCAGTGTTGCTCTCTATTGGCTTCATGTGACTCCTGACGACTCCAACCACTGTGGTTCCATCATGGAGACCATCTGAGTCCCACCTTTGGAGCTCCGTTCGTCACTGCTGGTCTTTAAACGCCTCCACAGAGGTTCAGTACCTGGTTTCCCTCCAGAGAGTCAGACCAGCCCGGTCTAGTCTGGACATGACCTGATGAAGCCACTGGGATGAGGACAAACGTCTCCACAGACGTTCTACTGAGTTCCATTGAGCCCAAACTATCTGTACATGTGGTAGGACAGGTTGTACTTCGGTAGTGAGCAGCACACAGCAGAGAATGAATCAGTTCACATGTCCAGTTCTACTTTGCTGAGAAACCCTGGCAGGCTTTAAAACAGCTGCTCCTGAAGAATTCCTCCGATAGTCTGGATCACATCACTGATCCAGGGAGCAGCAGGCGGCCATCTTTGTTCTGATTCAGAGGCAGTTTGCTTAATTTGTCCAAAATTAGAAGAGGTGCCTGCTCCTCTTCACCAGGTCCATCTCCAGACTGAACTCATCTCTCAGGTTTCTTCCCAGTAGGTGTCCGGACTCGTTTCCCAGTTGAAGGTGTGGGTTTGATTATGGGAAATGATGTTTCTGGTGACGGAGGGCGTCTGGTTGCTGAGGCTGGGGACTCTGCAGATCAACGTGGCTCATAGTCACCCTGATATGTGTTGACCAGAGCGAAGGCCCATGAGCAGATCCAGCAGTTTAAATGATGAGACTCTCACCTTGCATCTGCTCTGTGAGGACAGGTTGCCCCCTGCTGGTGGGTCGGTGAGCTGCTCTACAGCCCCTGTTCCTCCTGTCCAACCATTTGCTCATGTGACTGGTCATCTTGGTCCATTACAAACAAAGCATGGCTGGTTAAAGAGGCGCTCTGGTCCTTCTAGAGCAGCCAGTGTAGTGGCCGATGCTCCGTCCTGTGGTTGAGTCGTGTCAGACAATGTGGAGTCGAGGGAGTAGACAAGCAGAAGGTGCTTGTTCTTATGGGGGGAGGAGTTACGGCGCTTGGTGCTGGGTATTGGTGGAGTGGCCAGGTGCATCTGTGGCCACTCCTCAATTAACAGGGAGCTTAAAGGCCAAGCCACCCTGACCATGGGGGAGCCAGACCAGCAGCTAGTGACCTCTGGTTTAGCTGTTAGGTTGGTCTTTATTCATAAACCAATCACCTGATGATCTTCTCTACTGAGCTAGCAGCATGTCTGTCCAGGTGTTTTCAGAAAACCCAAGTTCTTATGAGTGTCAGAGCTCCAGCTGCTGTCTATGATAAAGTCAGATGTGTCTGTCGTACAACAGCAGTCAAAACTAAAGATCTCAGGTCCTGTCAGGTTTGGACTTCCAGTCTGAAGAGGCTCTTTGGTCCACTTTTAAATAGAACAGTCGCCTCGGTCTCATCGACAGGAAGCTGTTTCGTCTGAGGAAAGCTGGACCGGAGGCGTTTACATGGTTTTAAGACATGAGGTCTAATCTATTTACAAGAGTTTGTTTTCAGTGCTGCGATATAAAGAAGCTGTTATTGTTCTATGGGGGAGAAAAGAGCAGTGAGGTCTCTCCCACATCCAAGTGATGTATTTATATTATGTATAATATTACATTTACCAACCACCCAGCAGAGCGTTGTCCTGCATCTGCTTTCTGATTGATGAGAAACTGCAGCAGAAGCATTTCATCTGTAATAACAGCGAGCCTGATTGTAATAAACTGGCCTGTAAGACATGACTGGTGGCTTCTTTAACAAAGTCCATCTGTGTTTTTATGTCGGACTCACTCAGATTTAACACACAGCAAAGAAGACCACAGAAAAACAGACAAACTCAACAACCACAGTTCATCAGAGAGTTTAATGGCTCAAAAGAAACTTCTTATTATTCAGTTGGCAATGAACCGCTGAAATGTAAACTGTCACATGTAAAAATTCAATATATTAATCTGAAAGGAAAAATAATGCCATGTTCATGCAGAATTGAGCTCCTGTCTGCAGAAACCTTCCCTGTATTTAAAACACAGGTGCCTCTCATATAATCAGACTATGGTGGAGAAGGTTTCATAGTTCAGACATTCCTCAGAGTAAAACCTCTACATGGACTCAGGACACCTCTCAGCATCTCCCCACCCTCACAAAACCACTCAGACACTCACCGCATCTGAGCCCCATAGAAAATCTTTGGCATCTCGTCAGAAGGAGTGTGAGACGAACCAGACCCAGGAATAAAAAGAGCTGAAGGCAGCCTGGACACTCATCAGCAGCCCCACAGGATGATCACCTTCTAATATGTGAGATTCTAGGGGGAGGTTTCATGAGCTGGAAGCTGTTATCATCAAAGTTCAAATAAAGACTTGAAATACTTCAGTTTATGTGTACTGACTCTAGAATATATATAAGATACTGAACTTTTCCCACTGTATTCTAATTATTTGAGATGCTCCAGTTAGCGGCATTCAGTCATTTAAGGGTGACAATAAATAACTGTATTAACTAGAACCGTGGATGAAACATAGAAGAACCAGAAAAGACGTCCAGCTGCCTTCAGCTGAGGAAGACCATGAGTCTGTAATAACAGACTTGGCAGGAAACTATTTCTGAACATCGAGTCAGAAGCTACCAGCTGGTTCAAGGCATCAGTATAATACTGTGTAATTATTGCTTTCTTTGGTCAAGCAGGTTGAACAGTAACAGAATAAATGAGGAGACATTAAGATCATCAGTGTTTCTGATCTGAACACGTTGAACCTGGAACGACTCTGAAGGCGCTTTGGACCAGAGAACAGACTCAGTAACGTCTCATCCAGCAGTGCAAACGTTGTGCAGGTGATCAAACATCACAGTAACAGAGCTTTAAACGAGGACGGGGCCGTCTGTGCTGATGTAGACCACTGGTCCTGTTTGATTCTCTCACTGAGGTCAGTTTGTTCTCTGCAGCACTTTGGTGGGATGATGAAGGTTTTCTTCATCAGTGAAGACATGAGATGAAACAGCTGAAGACACAGGAGCTACAGACGGAGCTGAGGCCTCTGATGTTACTGAACCAGGACCAAAGCTGAAGCAGCACAAATGAAGTCCAGTGGTGGAGACGTGTTGTCTGCTGTCAGACGTTACCATTATAGTCTGGTAGAACCATGAGACGAGGCTCCAGCTGGTCATAGACCTTCGTCAGGTTGCAGTGATCAACAGATCCTGATGAATCTGGTAAATTTCCTCCCTGCAGAAGCAAAAACACAGACAGTAGTGGAGAAGATCAGATGTGTTCAGAGGAAAGCAGCCAGAGTTCCTGATCAGTCTGAGGCTCCACTGGAGGAACTCTTCCACCCTACAAGACCTTCTGAGTGTCCACAGGTGTCAGCAGCACTGGAAACCATGGAGGCTCCAATGAGACTAAAATGAACTTAGAGAAGAGCAAACATGAACAGAGTTCCTCAGTAACACGACGTCATCATCACTAAATATCATCTTAATGTGAAAATAAAACTACCAACCTGACTCTGGTTGTCAAAACAGACATTTACTGCAGTGTGCTGCACATCTGGCACATCTGGCTTGGAGTCCACAGAACCTGTAAAGACATAAAAACTAAGTTTAAACTGAAACATTACAGTCAGACTGTTCACTGATCTGAATACAGCAGCTCAGATCACACAAACTGATGCTGACAGACACCAAGGACAACATGTTATAGGAGATAATATAGATATAGATAATATAGAGTATAGATAGAATAGAATGTTTCCATCCAGAGGATGATCATGATGACAGCAGCTGCAGGTGATGTTACATCACTCATACTCCCAGAAAGAACACAACAAACTATGAGACTGTCTGATACGATCAGTCCTGTAAGAACTCTAAGAAACATCTTCTGAAACCACAGATCAATGCATTTCATAGAAACATGTAGGACTCAGTTAAACAGAGGGAACACCTGCCTTCTCTCTCTGTGGTTGTCTTCTTGTTGTTCCTGAAGCATTTCCACCAGATTAAAAAGGCAGTGAGTGAAACAACAGCTACAGCACCCAGAGTGACTCCAATTATGATCCAACCTGTGAAACAAAACAAGAAAAGTCAAGAAAAACACAACAAACAACATGTTTAATGATAAAAGTCAGAGTTAGAACTGATCTTACGATGACTTGGTTCTGCTTCGTTCAGCCCACTGCAGGACGTCTTCACGTCGACCAGGAGAGTCTTATTTTCTGCAGGGTTTCCAGCCACACATCTGTAAGAGGAGTTGAGGTCCTGCTTGGTCACAGTGAGAGGCAGAGATCCAGCAGAGCTGCTCTGGTTCACCAGCTCCTGGTCTTTGTACCACCACAGTGTGATCTCTGCAGCTTTGTCCACAGCACACAGCAGGGAGCAGCTGTCAGAGCTCACAGTCAGTGTGTGGACAGCAGGAGGCGCTACAGAGTCTGCAGAGGACAGGATGGAGACAGAAGACAGCGACTGATGTCAGCGAGTCAGAAACACAACTCGTCTGTTGGATCACAGAAATCCTGAACAACTGTTTGAAATGCTGCTTATGTTTTTTCTGCCCATGTTTTAATGAGGAAGTGAACAAACCCAGAAGCACCAGATGGACTGCTGAGGGCTGATATATGACTATGATGTCATCAGAGCATCACCAACACACACATCAAGGTTCTGGAGACAGAAATGAGACTCACCATAAACTGTGAGGTTATAAGATGCTGTGAAAACTCTTCCTCTCTTAGAGTCGATAGAATAAATCCCAGAGTCTCTCCTCTGCAGGTTTGTCAGTGTGAAGAGTCCAGAGGTTTTGTTCCAGTGAAGTCTGCTGAGGAAGGTTTCCTCTACTATACCGAGTTCTCCGTTTCCCACTACAGCAGCCTTCCTTCCTCCATGAAACAGTGATCCATACTCCAGTACAGCATCAGGTAGAGAGATGATTCTTCCCACAGCTCCTGTCAGGTTCTTCTCCACTTCCAGAGGATCAGATGAACTCATCACTGGAAAATATAAAGAGAAGCAACAGTCAGGGTCAGACCAGAACATCTGATGGAGGTAAACTCTTCACTAGATGGACTGAATCAGTCTCTGGAGGATCAGGACTCCTGGATAGAACTACTCCATGGAGACTAAAGAACCTCCAAGAACCTCTGAGAGAAGGTTGTTGAACAGAGAGAGAGGAAGAGAGAGGAGGAGGGAGAGAGGAGGGGGAGAGAGAGGAGGGAGAGAGAGAGGAGGGAGGAGGGAGAGGGAGGAGGAAGGAGGGAGAGAGAAGGAGAGGTAGACACAGAGGTCGAGTGGTTTCCAGAGGCTGATAAAAGAGGCTCTAAAACGAGTGACTGAAGGAAAAACAGTAAACCTAGAAAACATCACTGGTTCTAATTAAATCCATGATCCAACATCAGAGTGTTGATTCTCTGTCAACAGGTAAACACTGATCAATATTCCAGAACCAATCAGAGACCAGATCTTTCTGTCCATCAGCTCTGCTGGAGTCTCTTCTAGTTTAAACATTAACTCCTCTCTGACAGCAGAACCTCCTGCTTCTCCTCCTTCAGGTGTTTCAGGAGCATCAATCTGCTCCTTGTTCAGGCTCCAACACACAGTTCTGACTTTGCAGCATCATAGAAGACAGTTGGTGCTCAGACATTCAACATTACTGTCTTCTGATTCTTGATTCACCGACAACAGATCAACAGATCAACAGATCTGAGCTCATGAATCCTGGTTAGATATGAGGCTCCTGGACTTCCCCAACTCCTCACCTGGTCAGACACAGTTCAGTGCTCGGCTCCTACAGTAATAATAGAAATGAACTTACCGATGATAAAGAGGATGTTCAGCAGCTTCATGGCAGAATTCAGGAAGCACGTTTTAAACATAATCTGGTTTGTTTAAAGCTGGAAGCAGGGAGGAATAAACCTTTAACCATCGATCCTCACGGGTGGAGAGCTGGAGTGTGTCCTCACTACTGAACCAGTGGGTTTATAGAATGGGACACAGAGGGGCATGTCTGCAGTAAATGTGGGTGTAGTGCTTCTGTTTGAACGCACGGCATGCTGGGTAAAAACAGAGGACTTTCTCCAAAGTGCTGCACCCTTGTTTAGTCAGAGTCTGACTGCTCATCTTCCACTTCCTGCTGCCTCTTGTGTAAATGATTAAAGCTGTCAGACTGATCAGCAGCAGACCTCAGTGAAGGTGATTCCTCCCAGTAACTCAGAGGCAGAGAAAGCAAAGCAGCAGCCTGTTGGTTCCCGTGAATGAACATCAGCGACTTGATCCTTCAGCGGCAGCGTTCTGATCACGACACACCACTACAAAACCCTGCAGACCAGCACTTCACACTGAGACACAGACGTCACACACAAACCAGCAGCAGCCTTCCCAAAGAAACCGACATGTTCAACACTCTGAGAGCGAATCTGAGCAGCTTTACTCACCAGCAGTGATCAGCAGCCGAGCAGGAAGTCACACAGAAAGTAATGAGATGTGTCGTCGTGTCAAACCTAAAGAGGAGTGGCCTGTAGAGGAGGATGTGGTTTCTGCACAGCGTTTAGCTTTGATCTGAGGGGAAATCATGGGAAGGAAAGCAGCAGCTTCTCTTTGCTGCTGTCTGCTTCATGACCACCGGCTGGAAACAAAGCTAGACTTGAATAGAAAAACCTCACAGCACAGATTTGATGTGAATCTCCTGATTGTCCTGAACCTGGTTCTCCACATTAAAGACACTGCAGGTCCTCCTTCAGACGATAGCACTGCTCCAAAAGCTGTCAGAGTTCTGTTTGGTGCAATATGAACACATCCAAAGCTGTGATTGTTGAACATTTTGTACAATTGAAAACAATTGTACAAAATTGTTTTCAATTGTACATTTAGATTCTTCTAAATGTTCTACATTTAGAAGAATCTCTGCAATATAACTGTTTTCCAGCTTATAGACAAGTCTGTGCATTATAGATTCAATCTGAGCACTATCATTTACTTCTGTATCAGTATTTCTACTCCTTTTTGTACTTATTGCTTCTAATGTGATCAGAAGAGGAAGTGCAGCTCCAAGTTTTGACAGAAACAAACCTACTTAGGAGGAAAACCACTGCAGTGCTGTGAACTGGATGCCAAGCTGGTGCTTTAGATGTGTGCGTTGATGGACTTTACCAAAGCAGCGCTAAGATCTTAGAGAATTAGAACGGCAACGTTGGCAAACTCTAAGGACATCAGCAAGTTCTTATCAACTGAACAGGGCCGACTCCTCTCAGCAACCTGCCAACCGGCTGGTCAATGCTGCAACAGCCACTCATTAGAACCACAGCACTGACAGCTAGAGGAGATTAAGTTTTTGCAGTGTCCAACCAATCAGGGATCCGGTCCAGGAAACTCTCCCGATCCCTGGCTCTCCTGGCTGTGATACACAACAATTTGCATACATCTCCAACCAAAGCAAGCAGAGAGCGACGCCACAAAAGAACAATCACTAAATTACAACAGTCATAACAGGGGTCAGACCAGACCAGACCAGACCAGACCAGACCAGACCAGATGAGACATTTTGTTCTTGAACCAGACCTGATGCCAGAATGAGTGACGAGGATCAGCTGACCTCAGGTCTGTACAACAGCCTTCATAAGATGTCCTACATGTAGCTGTGTCACCCCTCCCCTCCCCTCCCACCTACCAGTCCACCCTCACATCCTGCCACACCCACTCCAGCTTGTTGTGAATGACTGAACATAACTGTCATAATATCCCTACGTATCATTGCCACAGTGTGCACATGTCCATTCCACTACTTTATTCTATTCTATTTCCTACATGCCCTGTACTGTCTGTGCTGTGAGTCTCATGCTGCTAGTGTCAATGAAGAGCTGCTAAACCAGCTCTCATTGATTAACGACAGTGACAGTAACAAGCCATCTTCTGTTTCATGTAGTAGAACATGTGAGGAACCCCTGAAATGTAAACTGCTGGATAAATGTAAGCAGTGGTTTGATAAGTAAATACACGCCCACAACACAAACACAATCCCTGTGACAGCACACAGACTAACTGAGCTCCAACAGGTTCAACAAAGGTTACAGTCAATGGAGACAGATCAGCCCAGCTTAAACAGAGAATCCTGAAAGCTTTGAGGATTTACCTGTTAAAACAGAAGTGAGGGAGAGACGTCCAACTTTCACTGCTTGTATTTCCTCAATAAACAGGCAACAGTCCAGCATAAAAAGTCGTAGCTGCTCAGACACCTGGACTTTGCTTAGACTCATGACTCAGTGCTCTACTGCAGGGAGTCTTGAATTTCAACACCCAGTTGGAGACCTGCCAACATGCGATGAAATAAACACGCCAGACAGGTTTTAGAACCCCTGCACTCGGTACACACTCAGACCTCTGTAGACCCCCAGCATGAGTGTGATCATATCTGATAGTCTTGGTCTGACTTTTAATCCTTAGTTTTATTGTCCTGCAGTCATTATAACTTTAAAACCAGCACACAGAGTGAGTGTGAATCTTTTCACATTGTCAGATTACAGTCACTTTAAGCGTTGGCGGTAAACTCAAGCAAGCAAGCAAGTTTATTTCTACAGCACATTTCAACAACAATGTGATTCAAAGTGCTTCACAGAACATTAAGACAACATGATTAAAAAATAAGTAAAAATATAAAATTTAAACATAAAAGTTACAGTGCAGATAAGAGAAAGGTTAAAAAACACACCGTTACAATTAAAACATAAAAAAAAGAAGTTAAAATATGAAAAAAAATCACAGTTGAAATTAAAACATAATCAGTAAAACATGAATAATAATCAGAATAAAGTAAAAGAGTGCAGACAGGATGCTTTCAGTCGTCAAACTAAACATCTTCAGCCTGGACTTAAACCCTGTCAGAGTCGAGGCCTGTCTCACGTTATCCAGAGTTTAGCTGCATGGAACTGAAATGCAGCTTCACCAGGTTTAGTTCTGACTCTGGGCTCCAGCAGAAGACCTGGTCCCTGAGGTTCTCAAGGTCTGAGATGGTTCATGTGGGACCAACATGTCAGAGATGTACTGTGGTGCTGGACCATAGAGGGACTTATACACAAGCAGAGCTGCTTTAAAGTCTGTTCTCTGAGTGACAGGAAGCTGTGCAGAGACCAGGACCAGGACTAATGTGGTCCTACTTCCTGGTTCTACCCGAGCAGCAGCGTTCTAAATGTACTGTCTTAACGCTCGTTTAGAGAGTCCAGTTAGAAGGCCGTTACAGTAGTCTAACCTGCTGGAGATAAATGCTTGGATAAGTCTCTCCAGGTCCACAGTGGTTTGGCTTCTGTACAAAACCTCCTGTCAGCAGTCAGTCAGCTGTCAATTAACCTCACAGTTCAGCGCTCATCCTAGAGAGGTGGAATGAATGACTAAACACTACGGCATGGTGCAGCCATTAGAACTGGTCAAACCACATCATTTACTAGTGGGTGTTCTGGGTTGTATACAAAAGATCAGTGCATCAATGAAGACAAAATGATGCAATCAAAAACAAAGAACAATATTAAAGCACATAAACAGGTCTGCACTGAACACGTGGACTAAAGCTACCTCAGGAAACAAAGTTAAAGCACAAAGGCTGAGATGAGATTTGTTTCTTTTGTAGTTCAAATATTTTAGTTAGAATTTGCTGAAGCATTAGAGCCTTAATGTGGATGATGTTCAGAGTCGTCCTGCAGCTACAAGCACCGTTAAGCCACAGCGAGTCACGCTTACAGAACAAAAGGAGGGTGGAGTCGTTGTATCAGTCTGTTGTAAACCACTGCTGTAATCAGTAGCTGTGTGGTGCATTTAAGACTGTTATACTACCAGCTGTGTCAGATCTGAATCTGAAAAATGCTGCCAGAAAAATCTAGTGGGTGGAATGGAGAGGAAGTATGAAGAGGCAGAACATGGCAAAACGCTGTCTGAAGGCTTTTCCTTAGAGTGTAGAAGAATCTTAAAGTGTGATCTGAGCAGGCCTCTGAGCTGCTGCTGTTAGATGAAGAGTTTTCATTTTAAAGGCTATAAAGTGTCTGTTTAACTCCTGTTCAGAGGATCCACACATGGTGCAGACGAGTGTTGCCCAAACTTCTTTTTGGTGACCCTATTTTTAAAAATGACAAACCATCCCGACCCAATTCACAACAGGCCTCGTATATAAATTGTGAGAGAAGCAGGTTTGTGTATAACGTTCCTGAACATTTCATCACCTTATCTTGTCTTGAACAGGTGAACCAGGTTATCAGTTCATGAGCTCTGGTCAGAACTCTGCCTCTGTATGGAGCAGCAGGCGTAGATGTTCCACCCCCATGTCAGTACAGTTCACTATGCAGATAAGTTCTTTCAGTGCTTTGTTGAGGTCAGGAGGTATTCCTTTGCATGCTGTCGATGAATAGAACAATGCTACCACAGGATTTCCATGTCAGCTGTGATTCCATTCACTTCTCCGCTGTGTCTGCCGTCATATCGTAGCTATCCAACACATTCAGTATGTCTTCACCTGTTGTTCCAGTAGGAACAGTCAAGCAACATAACACGTCCTCCACCAGGTTCATGACCTTCTGTAAACCAGCAAACTGATGGAGAACTCCCCTGCGGTCTTTAGTCTGGAAACAAGCTGCTCCTCCAGGTTCTCTCAAACGTCATGAATCCTTCAGGAAACAGTGCCGTTACTCAGGGGGATGCATTTTCATTTTTCTGCTGACTTTTCCCCAATGATTGTGCTGACCATGTCTACTGCAGCAGGCAGGATCAGTTTCTCTGAGCTCTCACAGGTCTTCACTGATGTCTTTCATCTCCTGTCTTCTGGCCCTGCTTGAAATCAGCCACAGCCAGCCTCAGCGACCACCACCTAGCAGCACTTCTGCTGCTGAGACACTGGTTTTACATCAGTTTAAGCCTGCAGGGCACTGAGGATCACATAGCCATAGCTCCACACCTCACACTGAGTCACCTGGACCATGGAGGACACCAACTGAGAATGCTCTTCATGGACTAGAGCTGAGCCTTTAAATCAACCTGAACGTTGTGGTTCCACTGCACAGAGGGAACGACCTACAGTCCTCTGTGCAGCCGGACATGAGTGAAATGCTTCCCTGTGTCTTCTTTAGGGAACCATGTTGGGCCACTGGGAGCTCAGACAGATGACAACTCATTCAGCAGATCTATGAGCAGGACGGTCAAAGCTTCAGCAGTTTGCCACATTTCTATAAAACTGGAACATGGGGGGACCTTCAGTAGTGATCTGCAGAAAACCTGTCTGTGACACCGCAGAGGGTTTGTCCATCTTTACATGCAGTCGCTGCTTTTAACTCTCCAGAAAAAACCTGCTCTGAAGGCTGAGCTGATCAGACTCAGGTGAGTTTACAGTTCAACTGCGCCACCTGCTGGAGGAGGACTGGTACAGTCAGCGGTCAGTCAGGCAGACTTTATTTAACCAAGCTACTCTTCAGACACAACAAATACATGTTGGAACTCCTGAAAATAAGCTGGTCACACAAGCAGAGTTGTTTCATTGAGTCTGGAGCAAAGCCAGAGTGTTACTGCAGTGAGAGAGAGCAGACGACCACTAGAAGCCAGGCAGGAAGTGAGGCTGAGGCTGAACTCTCTCCTGCTGAACGCTGCCAACGCCTCTCAACAAGAGTCCTGACCTGCACCAGAACCCCTCAGCTGCACCTCCCACTGTGGAGGAACAATCAGGACAGAACACACAGGTTTGTGGAGACCTCTTCAGCAAAGGGAACCATCCCAGAGTGATCTCCAGCTCCTGCTATGAGCCGGCTCAGATTCACTAAGTGACACTGAGTTGGATTATCGTTTGTTCATGTGGATGTGAAGCATCGTCTGGTCTCTGTCTGCCGGCACATAAACCAATGGTGACCATGTTTCTACGGCAACTGGGGGTTTCAGTGGTTGGATGCAGTTTCAGTTTTGACGCTTTGTGGTCGGCTAACATTGAAGCACACAGGCAGGAAGAGGTTTTAGGTTTCCATCACTTCAGTGGCAACAAGTCGAACAGCATCAGTGGGTTCATACATGAAGAAGCCTCCCAGGAGCCATGAAACTACACATGACGAGTCTCATCCTTCTCATAGGTAACGGAATGAACTGAACTAGTCTCCTGCTGACCGTCAACTTTTAAAATGGCTTTTAGATGAACGTCTGCTGGATGGAACTGTTTGATAACTGTAGTGAGCGACTTCTCCTTAACAGGTTCACGTGGAATATTTCAAATTACATGTGAAAAAAGACGATATCAGACGAGAGCACATGAAGATTAGACGCTGGAAAACAACTTCAGAGCAGTTTACACCACAGAAGCAGCTGTATTAAACTGTGGCAGGAGAACGATTGTATTTAACTGACTGACTCATGTTGAAGTACAGCCGGTCAGTGTTTAGAAGCTCAGGCATAATGTTAACATCTGTACCTGTCTGACTGCTTTGTTCACCGACATCTGGAGAAATATTTAAAGATCTGCTGAGACGAGAAGCTTTAAACTGTGCATGTTCCTCCCTTTTATATCCTGTCTGTCTGCTTTGAACTTTAGCCTGGATCAAGTTTAAATCCTGTAACTTTAATTAAACTGAACAAAAATCTAAAGGCCCCATGTGAAATATTGATTCCACATGAAGTGCACCACCCACAGTGAGCGTATACTGACTGGTACTTGGACTAAATGGATGTTTCTCTTGATTCTCCTTATATTGGGTCTATACAAATGTTGACCAAAGCAGCAACGCCTCAGATAACTCCGGTCATGAGGGAACGTGTCATTGGCGTGTTGGTTTGATGCGTCTGTTGTTCAGACCAAAGGTTGGAGTTGTTGGAAACCAACTCTCAAACGTCCTGTCGTCTGATAGTGAACATTCAGCTGCACAGCGACCGCTCTGGTGGACATTCCTGCTTCCAACATGCCAATGAAACGTTCCCTCATGACCGGAGTCTGTGGACTCAAGGCCTCGACCAATCAGAGAAGAGGATCTACACAATACTGACTGCCTTCCAGTGTCTGAGAACTCTCTGCTGACCTGAACTCAGTGTCTCATCTCTGTGATTTACAGCCGTGAGCTCATCTGCTGGAGCCCTGGAGGTGAAGGAGACCCTGAGAGGAACCGAGGGAGGGAACATCACTCTGCCCGACCCTGTGGAAGCATTTGGGTTTCTCTCTCATGAAGCTGCAACTATCGCTCGAGTGAAAAACGAGGAAATGCAGATGTGGCCGGAAAACTTCAGGGGGCGAATTCTCTGGGACAGAAGTTCTGGACTGTTTACAATCACAGGACTGCAGAAGAAAGACTCAGGGCTTTACACTATCGACTCCAAGAAAGGAAGAGTCTTTACGACATCCTACAAACTTACAGTGCATGGTAAGTACACTGAGGGTTGGAATCCCTTGCAAAGACTGACACAAATGAACTCCCTCTAAAGGTTGAATGGAGGCTGAAAAGACAAAAGCAAACTTTCTAAAACGTCCCAAAAATGAACCAAAATGTGCTCAGAATCTGTCAACATGGGCCCAAAACTTGGCAAAAGTGTCCAAATATACCAAAATGAGCAAAAAAATAAGCCAATTTTTTCCTAAGTTGTATCAAAATGCGTTGAGACTCCACCCAAATAAACCCTAATTTGTTAACAGGAACAGCAAACTTCAACAATTTGGGTCGTGACCGTTATTAATAGAGACATAGTGGGTCCTGAGGCTGGACCAGTTGAGAACCACTGATCTAATGGACCAGCCGGCTCTGACTATGGCCTCCACTCTCACAAACACAACGTCTCTGTCGGCTGATTCTAAAGGTTGAATGAACGTTTGCAGCTTCATCTGATCTTCAGTCTGTTCAGTTTCTAATTGATCACATAGTGTTGATGTTGAACATGTTGTATTACACAGAGTTACTCCTTTAGTAGCTACCTGTGGCGACGGGTCTGGAACACCTGAACTCAAGGATTTCAAGGTGTGTCTAAATCCTTTAGTGCTTATAGTGTAAGTTGAGCTTCAGTAGAACAGTGCAAACACAGAGTTAGAGGAAAGGCTCCTGTGGGTGGAGGGGGGGGGTCACTTCTCCTTTCTAACTCTCTGCTGTGGACGACTCCTCTGCAGACTCTGTAGCGCCTCCTGCTGTCCACACACTGACTGTGAGCTCTGACAGCTGCTCCCTGCTATGTGCTGTGGACAAAGCTGCAGAGATCACACTGTGGTGGTACAAAGACCAGGAGCTGGTGAACCAGAGCAGCTCTGCTGGATCTCTGCCTCTCACTGTGACCAAGCAGGACCTCAGCTCCTCTTACAGATGTGTGGCTGGAAACCCTGCAGAAAATAAGACTCTCCTGGTCGATGTTCAGACGTCTTGTAGACTCAACTTCACCAACAGCAGCTCAGACAACAACCCAAGACATGGTGAGATCAGTTCTAACTCTGATGTTTGTCATTAAACGTGTTGCTTGTTCTGTTTTTCCTGATGTTCCGTGTTTTGTTTGACAGATTGGGTCATATTTGGAATCCGCATCATGTGTGCTGCAGGTTTTTTTACACTCGCTGCCTTTTTAATCAAGTGTCTGAGGAAGAAGACGAGCACAGAGAGACAAGGCAGGTGTTGGTCTGGTTTTCATTCACACTGCTGCCTCTGTTTAATGCGTCTCTAATCTGGAGGACTCAGAATGTTTGTCCAGGACTGAACCTTCATGTGAGACAGAAACCCAGAAGCTGTGGATCATCTTCAGCTTCTTGTTCAGACTCTGATCTTTGAGGTTTTCCTGCTTTTCAGTGTTGATGACTGAACTGCTTTGTCCTTGTAGGCCGAGTATTATGGGATGGCCTCCTTGAGAGAACAGATGGAGGAACCCCACAGGTGTGTTTGTCTTGCTGCTGCTTTCTGACACGTCTTTACCTCCAGACAGTTTTCTGTAGAAGTTTCAGGTTCATGAAGACCAGAACCAGGACTTTATCTGGATCAGAGACATGTGAGCTGTTAGTGGTGGTTGGTTCAGACATGTTTGTGATCCAGACAGCAGAAATTAGAAGTAGAAAGCTTTAAAATGACTTCAGAAGAGACAGCTGCTGAGTTTCAGGGATGAAATCAAGAACTCTGAAGTAAAACGTGACAATGTGTGAAATATAGAAGAGAACAGAACAAAGAACGACGCTGAAGAGGGAAGAATCCAGCTGCACTAATCAGATCTAATCAAGGGAACTGGTCTCAGTCGTTTTCTGGTTTCACTCTGATGCAGAGATTCTCCTCCTGGAACAGACATTTATCAGAATGCATCAGGCTTCAAGTCACACTTACTGGCCCTTTACTGAGCCTCGACCATCACACGTGTTCTAGTGAACATGCACTGGAAAAATGCCCTCCCAAAACAAAAAAACAAACTTACTTCAAGGCACTTTTACTTTGAAATAAGTGTAAAAATCTGCCAATAGAACAAGTGAACATTTGCTTGGTCAGATTTCTTGAAATAAGACATGATATTTAGAATATTGAGGTGTTAAAATTAGCAGGGAAAACTTATTTGAAGCTATATTTTAGCAGCATTGTCAAGCTGAGGTGTCTTAGAATAAACCAGACATGATAAAGAATTAAATAGATTTTAGCTTTAATAAGTTTAATGTCAGCTTCTTAATTTGAGATGTATTCAACTTATTTTAGTTGTATTATCGTGGCTCTTCTCTAGATTTAGACCATCTTGTACTTGAAATCAGATCACACAGATTAATTGAAGCATTCTGAGATATAATGTCTTCTCACAGTTGGCTAGAAATCCTAATATTTAGTGGTGTTTGACAGCATTTGAAGGTGTTGTGTTTTAGGTGAAGCCAGCTATGCCCAAAAGGAGGTGTTTTAACTCAAAAGCAGACATTTGCTTTGTTGTTTTTTTTACACATTTTACACATGCAGCTGTTTTCTGATATGAATTGGTGATTTTCCAATAAAATGCATTTACTTTATTTCTTAAATCCAGATTATTTATCTGATACAAACAACAGCTCAGCTTGAAACATGTATGAAATGAAATGAACCTTGTTTCTGGTAAAATACAACTAAAACAAGATCATTTCAAGATTGTTTGACTTAACAAGATATTTAAGATGCGTTGTCTTAAAACACGTCCCTCCATCTGCTGAAATGTTACCTGGAAAGAGAATTTATCTTAAATCAAGTGGGTTGAGACAATTTGACTAAAAATAAGACGAATAAACTGGTAAGATGTGGAGTTTTTGCAGTGTGTTTGATCTGATTCTGGTCTTTTCTCCCTCTCTGGTGCTTCAGGGACAAAGTGAAGGAGGAAGTGTTGATAGCTGCCCTGTGACTGTGGACAGAAGCATGGAGAGTCGTTGCAGGACGCTGCCTGGTGCAGACGCTGCAGAGACCTCAGTCTAGATGAATGGAGATGCAGCTCTGGTTATCTTCTGACCGAGGCAGTAGGGTGGATTAATGACAAGTAAAAGAAAACTTTGAGACTCTACAAGCAGAAACAGCTGATCAGTCATGTGACTTAAATGACTGCTAGAAAAGGTGTTTAAATCTCCCATCAAGCTCATTAACTCCTCTTCAAACATCCCATTGAAATCCCCTGTTCTTATATTCTACTAGAAATGTATAAATACGTAGCCCATACCATCCCTCACCAGGGAGGAGGTCTGGACACCACCTATCTCTGGTTTACAGCGCCCCCCTTTAGTCTCTACCAGGAGGTTCAACCATAGACATATATACGTAGACGTTGACTGCTGCTGCTGATTGGAGCCGACGTGCCTACGCGGCGGCCATCTTGGTACAGTGCCACTCGCCCCTACAGTGCATTACGTCTATAGAGGAATGACATGTCTGCACTATAAAAGTGATCATAAATCCATCAGTTGTCAACATATATTGTTTGTTACAAACGTCAGACATGGAGGACGGACAGGCAGACATAAATAGAACAAAAGCATCCAAGCATCCTGTGTCAAAGCTACATGTGTGACGTTTTTAACAAACCAAACCGTTTGGAAATCGGTCGAAAATTCAATGAATAATTCTACTTTAAGATTGTGGAGTACCTCTTACCTCCATAGACTTACATTCACTCCCCCCTCTGCTAGCCCTGTACCAAGATGGCGGAGCTTTAGGCACGTCCCTCCACAGTCAATGTGGCGTCTACGTATATATGTCTATGGGTTCAACAACTTAACCTCTAAGAACCAGAGTCGTTGGCTGATGGTCCAGTGTTGCTCTCTATTGGCTTCATGTGACTCCTGACGACTCCAACCACTGTGGTTCCATCATGGAGACCATCTGAGTCCCACCTTTGGAGCTCCGTTCGTCACTGCTGGTCTTTAAACGCCTCCACAGAGGTTCAGTACCTGGTTTCCCTCCAGAGAGTCAGACCAGCCCGGTCTAGTCTGGACATGACCTGATGAAGCCACTGGGATGAGGACAAACGTCTCCACAGACGTTCTACTGAGTTCCATTGAGCCCAAACCATCTGTACATGTGGTAGGACAGGTTGTACTTCGGTAGTGAGCAGCACACAGCAGAGAATGAATCAGTTCACATGTCCAGTTCTACTTTGCTGAGAAACCCTGGCAGGCTTTAAAACAGCTGCTCCTGAAGAATTCCTCCGATAGTCTGGATCACATCACTGATCCAGGGAGCAGCAGGCGGCCATCTTTGTTCTGATTCAGAGGCAGTTTGCTTAATTTGTCCAAAATTAGAAGAGGTGCCCGCTCCTCTTCACCAGGTCCATCTCCAGACTGAACTCATCTCTCAGGTTTCTTCCCAGTAGGTGTCCGGACTCGTTTCCCAGTTGAAGGTGTGGGTTTGATTATGGGAAATGATGTTTCTGGTGACGGAGGGCGTCTGGTTGCTGAGGCTGGGGACTCTGCAGATCAACGTGGCTCATAGTCACCCTGATATGTGTTGACCAGAGCGAAGGCCCATGAGCAGATCCAGCAGTTTAAATGATGAGACTCTCACCTTGCATCTGCTCTGTGAGGACAGGTTGCCCCCTGCTGGTGGGTCGGTGAGCTGCTCTACAGCCCCTGTTCCTCCTGTCCAACCATTTGCTCATGTGACTGGTCATCTTGGTCCATTACAAACAAAGCATGGCTGGTTAAAGAGGCGCTCTGGTCCTTCTAGAGCAGCCAGTGTAGTGGCCGATGCTCCGTCCTGTGGTTGAGTCGTGTCAGACATTGTGGAGTCGAGGGAGTAGACAAGCAGAAGGTGCTTGTTCTTATGGGGGGAGGAGTTACGGCGCTTGGTGCTGGGTATTGGTGGAGTGGCCAGGTGCATCTGTGGCCACTCCTCAATTAACAGGGAGCTTAAAGGCCAAGCCACCCTGACCATCGGGGAGCCAGACCAGCAGCTAGTGACCTCTGGTTTAGCTGTTAGGTTGGTCTTTATTCATAAACCAATCACCTGATGATCTTCTCTACTGAGCTAGCAGCATGTCTGTCCAGGTGTTTTCAGAAAACCCAAGTTCTTATGAGTGTCAGAGCTCCAGCTGCTGTCTATGATAAAGTCAGATGTGTCCGTTGTACAACAGCAGTCAAAACTAAAGATCTCAGGTCCTGTCAGGTTTGGACTTCCAGTCTGAAGAGGCTCTTTGGTCCACTTTTAAATAGAACAGTCGCCTCGGTCTCATCTACAGGAAGCTGTTCCGTCTGAGGAAAGCAGGACCGGAGACGTTTACATGGTTTTAAGACATGAGGTCTAATCTATTTACAAGAGTTTGTTTTCAGTGCTGCGATATAAAGAAGCTGTTATTGTTCTATGGGGGAGAAAAGAGCAGTGAGGTCTCTCCCACATCCAAGTGATGTATTTATATTATGTATAATATTACATTTACCAACCACCCAGCAGAGCGTTGTCCTGCATCTGCTTTCTGATTGATGAGAAACTGCAGCAGAAGCATTTCATCTGTAATAACAGCGAGCCTGATTGTAATAAACTGGCCTGTAAGACATGACTGGTGGCTTCTTTAACAAAGTCCATCTGTGTTTTTATGTCGGACTCACTCAGATTTAACACACAGCAAAGAAGACCACAGAAAAACAGACAAACTCAACAACCACAGTTCATCAGAGAGTTTAATGGCTCAAAAGAAACTTCTTATTATTCAGTTGGCAATGAACTGCTGAAATGTAAACTGTCACATGTAAAAATTCAATATATTAATCTAAAAGGAAAAATAATGCCATGTTCATGCAGAATTGAGCTCCTGTCTGCAGAAACCTTCCCTGTATTTAAAACACAGGTGCCTCTCATATAATCAGACTATGGTGGAGAAGGTTTCATAGTTCAGACATTCCTCAGAGTAAAACCTCTACATGGACTCAGGACACCTCTCAGCATCTCCCCACCCTCACAAAACCACTCAGACACTCACCGCATCTGAGCCCCATAGAAAATCTTTGGCATCTCGTCAGAAGGAGTGTGAGACGAACCAGACCCAGGAATAAAAAGAGCTGAAGGCAGCCTGGACACTCATCAGCAGCCCCACAGGATGATCACCTTCTAATATGTGAGATTCTAGGGGGAGGTTTCATGAGCTGGAAGCTGTTATCATCAAAGTTCAAATAAAGACTTGAAATACTTCAGTTTATGTGTACTGACTCTAGAATACATATAAGATACTGAACTTTTCCCACCGTATTCTAATTATTTGAGATGCTCCAGTAAGTGGCTGTGAGTCATTTAAGGGTGACAATAAATAACTGTATTGACTAGAACTGTGGATGAAACATAGAAGAACCAGAAAAGACGTCCAGCTGCCTTCAGCTGAGGAAGACCATGAGTCTGTAATAACAGATTTGGCAGGAAACTATTTCTGAACATCGTGTCAGAAGCTACCAGCTGGTTCAAGGCATCAGTATAATACTGTGTAATTATTACTTTCTTTGGTTGTGCAGGTTGAACAGTAACAGAATAAATGAGGAGACATTAAGATCATCAGTGTTTCTGATCTGAACACGTTGAATCTGTGTAGCAGACTTAAGATGGACGCTGGCACTCATGGAATAACACGCTCAGGCAGAACTCGGGATCGTCACTTTAATATCTGCAATATAGCACATGAAGGCACATGAGGACACAGTCACGCGCGGGCAACACAGGCTCTCTCCCATACAGAAGCCGTCCCGCTACTCTTAAAATAATATATGTAAAGAAAACACTGAATTTAACAAAACACCATAACGTACCTGCAATATAGCACATGAAGGCACATGAGTATGGAGCGAATTTTGTTTCTTTATTATGCAACCAAAAAGAATGGATTTGAGAACAAAAAAAAAATTGTAAATGAGAAATAATGGATTTGAAAACAAAAAAATAATTTGCAAATAAAGTTACATTTACGTTTCTTGTTTTTGCGTTTGCGTTTCGTGTTTTTGCATTTACGTTTCTCGGTTTTTGCATTTACGGTTCTCGGCTTTTGCGTTTGCGTTTCTTGTTTTGCGTTTGCGTTTCTACATGAGTCTCAGGGGCGGGACCTCCTCTGAAAGATGCAAGAAGCCTCCTGATTGGTCACTCCCACTCGACTAGACGGTATGACAACTTCCGCATCCACAGGCGCGAGAGGAGACTGTTGTGCCGAGTTATGCCTGCCCGCAGATCTCGGCGGGCAGGCATAACTCGGCACAACACCGTAGCTGTGTCCCAATTCAGGGGCTGCATCCTTCAAAGGACCCAGCCTACCCGTCCTTCGAAGGCTGGGTCCTTCTAAGGACGGGTAGGCTGCATTAGAAGGCTGCATGAGCGTTTGTTAAATGAGACGGTCTAGCCTACGATGAACTTCCTGCTTACATCATGACGTCTCGTAGCGCCGCTCCTTGTTGCCTAGCAACCCTGACAAACAAATTTTCATCCCGACGATCAGGATAAGACGACGGTGTAATTTTACCCAATTTTTGACTGGATTTGATCCCGAAACTGTAATTTTTGTTTTTAATATGTTTTATATACTTGAAGACTTGAGAGTCTTGTACTGTACGGTGGTTCGGGACTAAACTGTCTGAGAAACAAGAAGCGTCCACAGCTGGTTTAAATCTGTTGACATCCACTGATATGAACTTTAAATATTATAAACCTCCACAGTCTCTGGGCTGAATGTTTCTGATGAGGATCATAAATACCTGCTGTCTGAACAGAAACCAGATATAATGTATGTTAAACATGTGATCAGATAACTTGGTGGAGCTAAACTAAGAACAGTGAGGAGAGTCATGTTTTCACTGGTCTACAGAGAATTACCACCAATAGAAGCTCCAGCAGGATTTACGTCCATTTTACTTCTCCACCATATAATAACTTAAATAAGGATTAAATATATGAATATTTATGATTGAATAAGTCATTTTTGTGGTGGCCGCGGTCAGAAAGAATTTCGCCACAGTCTCAGTAAAATATAACTTAAAACTGAAGCTGAACAACTGGAAAGTAAACGTCTTAAACTGCAGCGGCTCACATCAATAACGTTATTCAATCGTTTTTTTAGAACAAACTTTAACATTGTCAACATTTGTATCGTAGCTATCAGAGTGAGCTGTAACACAATACTAATATTTAAAGCTACAATCCTCCGCCGCTGATGGATCCATCTTCTCCGTCAGCCGTCAGCAGTTAAAACTTCAGCTGTTGATCGAACTGTCACCGGCCCGCAATGGATCTTGGGATATTTGGGGCTACGAAGGATACATCGATGCATCCTTCAAATTCATGGAAAAGAAGGACGCATTCGTCGGTCTCATTTGAAGGAGTCTTGAGGTTTTAATGAAATGGGACAGCCTTAGTCGCACCGCTGTGACGTATGCGGCCGAAAAATGCAGCCTAGAAGGATGCAGCCCCTGAATTGAGACACAGCTTGTGTCTCCTCTCGCGCCTGTGGATGCGGAAGTTGTCATACCGTCTAGTCGAGTGGGAGTGACCAATCAGGAGGCTTCTTGCATCTTTCAGAGGAGGTCCCGCCCCTGAGACTCATGTAGAAACGCAAACGCAAAACAAGAAACGCAAACGCAAAAGCCGAGAACCGTAAATGCAAAAACCGAGAAACGTAAATGCAAAAATACGAAACGCAAACGCAAAAACAAGAAACGTAAATGTAACTTTATTTGCAAATTATTTTTTTGTTTTCAAATCCATTATTTCTCATTTACAATTTTTTTTTTGTTCTCAAATCCATTCTTTTTGGTTGCATAATAAAGAAACAAAATTCGCTCCATACATGAGGACACAGTCACGCGCGGGCAACACAGGCTCTCTCCTGCAGCGAGTGGAACAATATGAATGAAGCAAAATTGCCGACGATTTTAACATCGTTTAGCGTCGGTATTAACATATAAAACCAACTGTAAAAGCTATACACCAACTCTTAATAAACTTACACTACATTTTTATGCAAGTTAAAACAGAATGAACAACTTTTATGTTCGCTAACTTAAACATTAGGAGAGAGCATCCTGGCGTGTCTTACCCATACAGAAGCCGTCCCGCTACTGCCGGGAACGCGCAGCTTCCCCGTGAATGTGCACCTGTGCCTCATTAATTAGTGCCCCCCTGGCTACAACAGGTAATGTGGAACCATTCAACCTTTTGAAAAATCATTCCCAACATAAATTATATACATATGAAAAGCCATTTCGCGAGTTTTGAGAATGTTCACCAATTATAAAAGCAAAATATTTTAAAACAAAATGTTTACTCGGCTACATACTCCCCTCTGAACTTCTCAAAACAGTACAACAATAGATCAATAGCTGACTGACGGGTAACATGAACCACTTTTGTCACAAATATTACAGTCCTACAAGCAACATAAATGTCTCCCAAACAAAAGGGAAAGCGAAACAAAGAAGCTGGCCAGGCTCCTAATATTCACTTGCCAAAGAAAGTGCCTTATACACAATCCCATACTGATGACTGAACAAGTATTACCCCATGCACATTCGGTCACACTGAAAGCATTTCAACAATACATTCTATACACTGAGGCAATGCCTATGATGTAAAAACCTACATGAATAAAGTTTTGGCAACCTCACATACAAAAGTGCTTGCTTGCTTGTTTTTCTGAGTCATGTTCTGAATCAATCTGTTAACTGGCTTCACTATTCTCCCCACTCTGGTCCTAATGGGGGCAACTGCATGACTTGGTGGTACCCTCTCAGAGTCTGTGATAACCCTGTTAGTCACATCACTGTCTGTTACAATAACTGAATGACTGACACTCGGATTTGACCTGTCTATGGTATGCTCCGAGTCTGCCACACTCTCTCTGTCTCCATCTGGTCCAGCATCACCCATCTCACCTCTCAGACCCCCACCAGCAGAAAAGCTCGGCTCAGCAACATCAAGGGGGTCTGGAGGAAGCCCACTGGTTGCATGTTCAGTCACGTGAGGGCCTCCCATGGAAGTAGTCCCAGCTACCCAGCTGGCAGTGCGTACAGAATGGTCAACTTCCGACCTTTCTACCATGAGGCTCACTTCTCCATCACTGCTCTGCTGACCTGACTCAGACCCACCATCAAAAGAAGAGGACTCTTCTGCCTCCACCTCAACTGGCAAAAAGTTGGCTTGCAAAAGCAAGTTTCTGTGGACAACTCTCTCTTGGCCAGTGTCTGGGTGTCTGATGCGATAGGTGTGGCACCTTGAATCTCTGGAGACAACTGTGTAGAGTGTAGACTCCCACCGATCTGTTAGTTTCCTGCGACCCCGTACACACCTGTTGGCCAGCAGGACTCGATCTCCTTCTTCGATGTCTACACCTTTGGTACCCTTGTTGTACAGGTCTGCCTGACGCTGCTGACTGAGATCTGTGTTGACTTGAGCTGCAGCTAGCGCCTCCCTGAGATCTTCTCTCATCCTTTTGACATAGCTGTCATAGTCCACGATGTCACTGTCCCTCTCAATGTTGTGAAACATGACGTCTACCGGCAGTCGAGGGATTCGGCCATACATCAAATAAAACGGTGCATAGCCAGTGGACTCATGCACTGTACAGTTATAAGCAAAGGTCAGTGTCTGCAGCATTTGCGGCCATCTCTGCTTGTCTCTGGGCGGCAAGGACCTGATCATGTTGCCTAAAGTTCTGTTGAACCTCTCGCAATGCCCGTTGCCCATCGGGTGGTACGGAGTCGTCCTGGACTTTCCCACACCAGCTATTTGCAACAGTTCCTGAACCAGTTGGCTCTCAAAATTTGCACCCTGGTCTGAATGGATCCTCTGTGGAAATCCATACACGCAGAAGTACCGATCCCATAACTGACGTGCTACCTGCTTCGCTGACTGATCAGAGCACTTGAAGGCATGGGCCATTTTGGTAAAATGGTCCGTCACCACCAACACATCCAAACTTTTCCCTTTAGAATCTTCTGCCGACCAGAAATCCAGACAGACCAACTCCAGGGGGCTCGTGGTCTTGATACTCTCAAGCTTAGCTCTCCCCTCAGGCTCCAGAGTCTTACTGACAACGCAGCGCTTACAGCACTTGACATACTCCCTGACGTCACGCTCCATGTTCACCCAGAAGAACCTCTGTCTAGTCAGATGCAGGGTCCGGCCCTGACCTTGATGGCCTGCTTTATCATGGACACCCTGCAGAATATGACTGACCAAAGAGGTGGGAGCAATGTACTGGTGACGTTTCCTGCCAGTCAGTGGGTCTTTACCAACTCGGTACAGAATACCATCTAGCATTTTTAGCTTGTACCACTGCTTTAGATTCTTTAGCACCCTAGCCGACAGTCCTGCTCTCTCCCTCCTTGACGGCCGTCTGCCCCGGTCAACAAACGGGATGACCTGTGACAGTGTAACATCCTTCCTCTGCTCATCCTCGAGCTCTTGGAGCGAGAAGGCAGGTAAAGCATCCAGACCCGTTGGGACTAGGTTTTGCAGGTCTTGAGCAAGCCAAGAAACCACCCTTTGCTTGGAACCATGCTCCCACTCAACATGGCTGTCTAAGACCGCAGACACCTCATGACTGGTGAAGGAGGAATGCACCAAATCATCGAGCACGGGGTGCTGTTCAAGAGCCTGATGGTTTGCACTGGCTCTGAACATTTCTTGTACAACACCCTCTTGAACTCGTTCTGCCTCATCCAACAACCCTACATACGGCTCCCTCATAAGCCTTTGGCAGACACGGTTTCGGATGAAGGGCTGCCTGCTCAAAGCATCGGCAACAATGTTCTTACTGCCCGGTATGTACTTAATGCTGAAGTCATACGGTGACAACTTGGCAACCCACCTCTGCTCACATGCATCGAGTTTGGGCTTGGTTAGGATGTAGGTGAGGGGATTATTGTCCGTCCAAACTGTGAAGGTGTGTCCTTTCAGCCAATGGCTGAATTTGTCACAGATGGACCACTTCAGCGCCAAAAACTCTAGCCGATGAGCAGGATAGTTGCTTTGAGCACGGGTGAGTGCCTTACTAGCAAAAGCAATGGGACGTGCTTTGCTCTCACCCTCTTGAAGCTGGGACAAAACTGCTCCCAAGCCATCTTGGGAAGCATCAGTCGACAGAATGAAAGGTTGGTTGAAGTCAGGGTGTGCTAATACAACTGATTCTAGGAGTGCAGCTTTTAATTGCTCAACCGAACTACGGTGCTCCTCCCTCCAGTCACTGGGATGCAGCTTTTTGAATGCAGCGGCACCTTTTGCATTTCCTCCTCTCCCTTTAGGTGCAGCAGTCAGTGCAAATAGTGGCTTGGCTAGGCGAGAGCAATCAGGTATGAACTGCTGATAGAACATGACCATTCCCAGAAATGATTTAATTTTCTTCTGAGAGGGTGTGACACCATCCTCCATCATAAGGTCACGCTCTGTTACAGAAGCGATAGACTTGACCTTGTCGGGATCGGTCGCAACACCACTTTCGTCCACAATGTGTCCAAGAAACCTGACACTTCTCCTGAAAAGCTGACATTTCTTGGGGGCTAGCTTTAACCCATGTGCACGCAGCCTGCTGAACACAGTTTCAAGTCTCCTGAGTGCTTCTGCTTCGTTAGGAGCGTACACTAGAACATCATCCAAATAGCAGAGCAGGGTCAAGAAGTTCTGGTCACCAAATATACCCATCATGAGACGCATGAAACTGGCAGGGCTGTTACACAGACCCTGGGGAAGTCTGTTGAACTCATAGAGTCCCATAGGCGTGGTGAAGGCAGTCAGTTTCTTATCCTCTTCGGCCATGGCGATGTTATAAAAGCCGGAGGTGAGGTCCATAGCACTGAAAATAGCGCTGCCTCCAAGGGCTGCCAGGCAGTCGGACTGATGGGGTAGCGGGTGAGCATCCTTGACTGTGCGGGCGTTCAACCAGCGATAGTCAACACATATCCTGAGATCTCCATTCTTCTTCCATACGAGGACCAGAGGGGATGCCCACTCGCTGTTAGATTTCCGAATAATATCACGCTCCTCCATCTCCGAAAGCACTTGTCTGAGCTTGTGATACTCTCCTGGTGGAACACGTCGGTATGGAAGCCTGAATGGTCGCTCATCAGACAGATGGATACGGTGGACAAAATCTTTAGCCAGCCCACAATCAAGCTTTGACCTTGAGAAAACATCCTCATATTTCCGGATCAGTTCCAGCAGTTGAGACTTCCAGTAGTCTGAAACCTCACATGAGTCAACATCCAGGTCTCCCAACCCCATGCTGTGTAGACTCTCATGGAAACTGGAGTGATGAGGAGCATTAGAATTGACAGATCTTTCGTCATGTGCAGCCTGGCTCTTCACTTCAATTTCAGTGGCTGGTTTCTGCTCTGCAGTCACATCCAGGTCCTCAATGGCAACACAAGCGGACACATCTGCTAGCTTGGTGTTACGCTTTAGGATAACTGCTTTATCAGAGGTGTTCAAAACTCTGACTGGAACCCATCTGTCTCCATTCATGGTAGCCACAGATCTGCAGACAATGATGTCTCTTTTGTGGATCTGAGCTTTTGACGGCTCAACGAGAATGGCACTGCCTTCTGAAAGGGGTGACGCAGCAGGTAACTTGGCCCAAACCAGGTGCTCTTGCCTTGGGAGGAGAGTAACAGCTCTTGTGGTCTTAGCTGTCCCAATGAAGTCTGGCAACGTATCACCTCTCCACCTGTGGACACCGGCCAGCATGTTAAGAAACTGCATTATCTCAGGCTCACCTGTGGACTCAGGTTTGGTAAGGACCTGCCAGAAGCCAGGCTGTTGTCTGAACTGTCTTAGAATGTGTTTAATGACATTTGTGCCAAGGATCATCTGATCCTTCTGCCCAGGAACAACCAAAGCAGGTACGTTAAACACACAGTCATATACTTCCATCTTCAGGTCATAAATGCATTTGGGCTTAACTTGAACTCCACCACATCCAATTAACACAATATCATTGTTAACAGAGACAGGTTCGGATGCTAACCCAGCACTCTGAAGCATCTGTTCCGCCTCTTCACTCATAGTGCAGGACATGGAGCCAGTATCCAGTAGTGCTCGCAGTGAAACCTTACCACTGACCTGTGCATCAGTGTAAAACAAACTGTCTGCTTTTCCAAGGTGAGTCACATTTTGAAACAGTACAACAGCACCAGGTGGGGAAGTTCTCAGTCTTTCTGCATATACAGATTGTGCATCTTCATCAGAGTTGAGGGTCACACTACCTCCACTCACACTGTCCCCTCCCAAGTGTGAGTGTGTTAGTTTCCCTGAACAGGTGAGTGGCCACCACGCTGCACAGCAGTGGTTTTTGGACAGTCTTTTCGCTGATGTCCTTGCTCTAGACATTCCAGACATCTCCTTTCTCTCATGCAATGTGTGCGTGTGGAGTGAGAGTTGTCACCACATACCTTGCAGGGGGTGAAACGAGCTGCGGAGGGTGACTGAGGTTGGATGGTGGAAAGAGGTTGACTTGTCCGCTCTAAGACTCTCTCTAACATACTAAGCACACGTTCTAGAGCACTTGGATCTGAGGCAGGTGCGTCACTTGGCTTAACTGGGTTACAGGGTGTGTATTTTGCCGTACTCATCTGCAGATGATCGGTTTCTGGTTCTGGTGAGTCAACAGCTGTAACAGCCGTGGCTACTTGGAGAACATGTTTCCTGGCTGCGTTGGACTTTTTCACTTGATGCTCTCTTTGGTGTTCATCAATGGCTTCCTGCACCTCTGTGAGTGACCATTTGCTGATGGGCTTACATTTGAAAACACAGGCAAGACTAGGATCAGGGCAGTTTCGGATGAACATCATAGCTATTTCAGCGTCAATATTGTCCATTTTGCCTCCCTGGGACTTTAGGTGCCTGTCTGCTGTTTCTGCAGCTGCATTTAACCTCACCCAGTAATCTACAGGAGTTTCATTTGCTGCTGGCTGAGTAGCATAGAAGTCTGCCAGCGGTAAGCAGGACCCAGGGAACTTGCTGAAATAACGTCTTAGTATGTCATAGATTGTCTCAGGAGTGATGACAGTACCTGATGCTGAGCTGCTTTTCAATCCCACTTTGACAATACTCTTTGCTTTACCCAGAAGATGGCTCAGGACCTCATCATTCTGTTCACTTGTTGAGATATTCCTCTTGTGCAGATATACCTCCATCATATCAATCCACTCTTGGATGGAGAACTTGTCCTCTCCATCACCACGATACATGGGAGGCTCTTTGACATCTGGTCTGACGATCAGGCTCACTTTGGACAGATCGATGGTTGTCTCCGGTGCTTCAGCTTTCACTGATTGGGCAGGGGGAGACTGCACTTGGGTGAGTGGGGACTGGCTAGCCAGCAAACAGCTGGCTATTGACTCGCCTATTTGGCTCCCTAACTCACCTATAAGGTCACGTAACTGTCGGGTGGTGCTATCACTTGTAATAGGTGTGGAAAACTGTGGCTCAGGAGGGAGGGTGTCATTAATATCATCTGACCCTGACAGTTCCTCAGTAGTCAATAATCTAGCCCCACTCCTGACTACTTGGTCAATATTAAACATTCCTCTACCTCTACCAATAACTGGTGTAAAAATATCAAAAGTACTCTGGCCTCTGCCTGCCATATTTCACATTACACACACTTAAAATATTATAGCAATGAAACAAACGTGAAAAATTGTGTCTGTGTATCATAAATCTCACAGGAAAAACACAAGTTTTAAAACTGAGGTCCTTTAACAAAAACTATATATTTACTTTAATGCATACTATTTTTTTGAATACCAGCATTCACTTAAGCAGCTATAAGGATCCACAGGTCGACCAACTTGACGTCCCAGAAGTCACGTTGCACACAGCTGAACCTCGGCGATCGGCGGCGGCTGACCAAAGGATCCGGGTCACGGCACCAGTTTTATGTAGCAGACTTAAGATGGACGCTGGCACTCATGGAATAACACGCTCAGGCAGAACTCGGGATCGTCACTTTAATATCTGCGATATAGCACATGAAGGCACATGAGGACACAGTCACGCGCGGGCAACACAGGCTCTCTCCCATACAGAAGCCGTCCCGCTACTCTTAAAATAATATATGTAAAGAAAATACTGAATTTAACAAAACACCATAACGTACCTGCGATATAGCACATGAAGGCACATGAGGACACAGTCACGCGCGGGCAACACAGGCTCTCTCCTGCAGCGAGTGGAACAATATGAATTAAAGCTGCAAGCAGCGTTGAACGGGCCCTCGCACACCCACGCATGTCGGGACGTGGCGCACGTCCAGGTGTGGTGCATGTCGGGATGTGGCAGAAATTTCAAGGTGCTCAGACTTAGCTGACCAATTTCAAGGATTGTATCACAAACTTTCTCGGCCACCATGAACATCAGTGGTGTCAAACTAATTTCTCATTGACTATTGTCTGTTGTGTTATTAATTTAAAAATCTGTGAGTGAAATGTTATCTGTTCTATTTTTTTCTGTTCTGTTATCAATTTTAAAAATCTGTTTTATTATTGTTATATTACTGTATTATTGGGTCGCTATTATTGACCATTATGCCTGTTGTTGCAAATTTGCAACATACCCAAATTTCTATTTATGTTTTGTGCTATAATCAAATTAACAATCTCAACTTCATGTGACACCTACATAAAGGCAAAAACACAAACATTTTTTTGAATATACTTGTATATAAATTCAGGCGTTAAGGGGTTAAACAATATTATATAAGGTGTATCGTTGGAGATCCCTGCTCCATCTATATATCAGTTTGGGGGTTGTTGGCCTGAAAAATATTGAACACTGCTGGCATAAGCAGTAGCAATAGTAATAATAATTTATTGTTATTATACATATCACAAGTACATGTCAGCCAAATAACCATGCACATTTAAATTAAAAACATGAATCTGTGAATCATTCTAATAGCTCAGTGTTGGATGCAAGATTTATATTTATAAATGGCAGTGACACGCCACCATGTACCTTGGACATATTTAAACTAAAAACATGAATATACTAATACAATAATAAGTAATAGCAGATCACAGCCATGCCCCACCTGCATAAAGCGCACAGTTCCTGGAGAGTGTGTCGGACTGAAGAGAACAACAGGCAGTTTTCAAAGTTTTTAAACTTCCAGAGTCAGGGTTATGGTGCATGGAAGCGAAAATACCATGTCCACGCATGTGAACGCACGGTCTCAGGAGGCTACCATAATTTTTTTTTCATGAATTAAAGAAAAAACAAAGAAGACATAATCATTTGTACATATTCCAGCCATAGGCGGTCATACTGAGCGCACATGAAATGAAGTGGGAGTTGCCCCCTCAGCCCCTGTGAAATGGGACAAGGAACAAATGATTGAGTTTTGGGAGTGATCCAGATCAGTGTCTGGATCTGGGAATTTTATAAAAGATTTTTAACATTGGGAGTGTTAAAAAGCCCTGCAGTGCCACCTTGTGGTAGGACAGAGCATATATATGCACATATATAGCACAAAGATGTTGAGTGTTTTTTAAGTATACTTTGTTGTTGGGAGATTGTGTTGGGGTGGACTGGAGCTCCTTGGCGGAGGTCTGTGCTCTCTGACTGCTTTTCTAGCTACAGTCTGTGATGATATGAATATTGACGAATGTATAATTAAACTGGTTGAAATACATATTTGATGTTATATCGGTTTTTTACAGTTTTTCTTCATTGGTTTGGCTCATTTCTCGAAACTAAAATTACATTCTCAAAACAACATGGACAAACCTCCAAACTACTTGGCAATTGTTCACAACAGACTGGCATTTCTCCTTCATTTCATCAAATTACAAACATCTTAGTACTTGTCTCGATGTCTCAGTACATCTTTGCAAATGATTTAGTACAGGTAGCCTTCATTTAGCACTATTTCCAGGTGAGTAGATCTTGTTGATCTAAACTGATTGTTGACTTCTCAGTCTGATGGTCGTTCACTCCAAAACATGTCAGCATCATTTCATTGTATAAGTCATCACATGCACAATAGTCTGTTCAATTGTCAGGATTAGTCATGAACATACGGTGGCCAGGAGAGGGACGGTGAGGACAGCTTTATTTACAGCACTGTAGGCTCCATATAATGTTCCTTGTTTTTTGTTTATGTGTTTATATTACAGTATGTTGTGCTGTATAGATTTTCTTTTTACTCTGATGTATGAAAGTAACTTTATGTGTGTCAATACAGTTTTCTCGATTGTTTACACACATTTTCTGAAAGCATGCCTCATACTTTCAGAACTCTGTCTACAAATCAGAAAACACACACACACACACACACACAATGGGCAAAAGCCATCAATTCTCCTTCAATTGAAACTTTACATTCAAAACGATGTTATTTCTTCTCAAAATGTTATTTTGTTTTCAAATGACACAAACCATTATATGAATAGACATTTATAAGAGTGCTCACACAATGCCAAAGGGACGATGAATTTTGGAGGCACTGACTATTTATATGAGAATAGAATTAAGTTTTGACCAGTCGTGTGAACTGTTTTGGGAGAGATATGAGCTTTTGCAGGTGAACCATGGTGTTGTGCTGAACCATCCAGGTTATTTTGGCAAAAGCACCAAGAGTGTTGAGAACGTCTGATCTGTTTCAAGAAATGAGCCAAAGCAATTGAGAATAGTCAGTGCATTTTTGGTGGCACTGACTATTTATATGAGAAAGAAATTTGGTTTTGAAACATGAGTGAAAGGTTTTGGGTGAGATATGAGCTTTTGCACATGAGCTTTATATATATATTGCTTATATTGCAAAGTTTGAAGCAATGGTACCTTCAAATATACTGTCTTTAAGTTCCTGTTACCAATCGGTGGTTCTATGACTATGACTAAATTTTAAAATGTGGATGTGTTCAGAAGTGGACTCTTGTCCAGAATATGAAATTTGGGATAGATTGGATCATGTACAGCTGAGATATAAACACTTTAGTAGTCATGACGAGACATCAAGTTCGCCACGCTGCCACAGACTAACAGTTTGACTAACAGTCACAGTTTTGTCCATGAATCATCATCAATGTCTTGAGGCTTATGTCACCAAATTTCAGTTGAATACGGTCAACCAAATAATAATAATACATTAAAGTGTATTGAAACAGAGGGATTTTTCTACAATGACACAGACCTGCATTCATACGATTCGAACAGTAGGTGGCAGCGTTGCACCATTTATCTGTTTTTCTGAGCCTGCATGTCAGCAGGGACCCACACACACAGTGCTCGCACTCAGGGTCCTAGAGGGAGACGATTTCCCCCTTCATATGACTCAAAGTTCAGTGGGGCGCCACAGCCGCACCGTTTGACTTTTGTGGAAGATTTTGATAACTTTTCATCTTTAAGGCCTGTTGTATATACTGGCCAAATTTCAGGATGATATCACAAAGTATGGAGCAGTGGTAAGGACAAATGTCCTCCGGGGAAAAAAATCCTGTACCACTTGGTGACGCTATGACTGTGACTAAATTTTAAAATGTGGATGTGTTCAGAAGTGGACTGTTGTCCAGCACATGAAATTTGGGCCAGATCGGATCATGTACAGCTGAGATATAAACACTTTAGTAGTCATGGCGAGACATCGAAGTTCGCCACCCCGCTACAGATACATCGTTTGACTACCATTCACAGTTTTCTCCATGAATCATCATCAATGTCTTGAGGCTTATGTCACCACATTTCAGATGAATACGGTCATCCGACTAATAATAGTACATTAAAGTATAAAAATTTTCATTTCCTGTTGCCAGGAGGTGGCGCTATGACTGTGGATGAATATTGTCATATGGATGTGATCAGGGCAGGACTATGATCAAATGTGTAAAGTTTGAGGCAGATCAGAGCCTGTGAAGTGTATTTAGACAGCATTCCAAAATTTATGGCGAAACATCAAAGTTCAGGAGGCCGCCACGCCCACGCCCTCAGACTTTTGCGGAGCGTTTTGATAACTTTTAATCATGAAGCCCTGTTGTATATGCTGACCAAATTTCAGCTGTCTTGGAGTTACCCTGTATGCGGTTATAGCTTTTGAATATGACCATAAATCAAAAATATAAAGCAAAATGGCGGACTTCCTGTACATTTTTGCTGATGGATTGATTAGGCAATTTTGTTTGTCTTGTCTTGGTGCACATGTGTACCAAATTTGGTAGGTGTACGTGAAACTAGCCGTATTAACTCCCATAGAACCCAATTTTCAAGGTGGCGCTATAGAGCCATTTTGCCACACACATGTGCAGCTCCCATTAAATATAAAATTTTTCGCCGCTTCTGATGTGTTTGCAAATTTTCGTGAGTTTTTGAGCGCGTTTAGGCCCTCAAAAATGCAGTTCTTCCGTCAGGAGAAAAATAATAATAATTAAAGCTGCAAGCAGCGTTGAACGGGCCCTCGCACACCCACGCGTGTCGGGACGTGGCGCACGCCCAGGTGTGGCGCATGTCGGGATGTGGCAGAAATTTCAAGGTGCTCAGACTTAGCTGACCAATTTCAAGGATTGTGTCACAAACTTTCTCGGCCACCATGTACATCAGGGGTGTCAAACTCATTTGTCATTGACTATTGTCTGTTGTGTTATTAATGTAAAAATCTGTGAGTGAGATGTTATCTGTTCCATTTTTGTCTGTTCTGTTACAGATTTTAAAAATCTGTTTTATTATTGTTATATTACTGTATTATTGGGTCGCTATTATTGACCATTATGCCCGTTGTTGCAAATTTGCAACATACCCAAATTTCTATTTATTTTTTGTGCTATAATCAAATTAACAATCTCAGCTTCAACTTATGGTGCAGGGAAGCCACAATACCATGTCCACGCATGTGAACGCACGGTCTCAGGAGGCTACCATATTTTTTTTTCATGAATTAAAAAAAGACAAAGAAGACATAATCATTTGTACATATTCCGGCCATAGGCAGAATAGGCCACATGAAATGAAGTGGGAGTTGCCCCCTCAGCCCCTGTGAAATGGGACAAGGAACAAATGATTGAGTTTTGGGAGTGATCCAGATCAGTGTCTGGATCTGGGAATTTTTTAAAAAGATATTTAACATTGGGAGTGTTAGAAAGCCCTGCAGTGCCACCTTGTGGTAGGACAGAGCATATATGTGCACATATATAGGACAAAGATGTTGAGTGTTTTTTAAGTATACTTTGTCGTTGGGAGATTGTGTTGGGGTGGACTGGAGTTGCTTGGCGGAGGTCTGTGCTCTCTGACTGCTTTTCTAGCTACAATCTGTGATGATATGAATATTGACGAATGTATAATTAAACTAGTTGAAATATATATTTGATATATCGTTGTTTGTACAGTTTTTCTCCATAGGTTTGGCTCATTTCTCGAAACTGAAATTACATTCTCAAAACAACATGGACAAACCTCCAAACTACTTGGCAACTGTTCACAACAGACTGGCATTTCTCCTTCATTTCATCAAATTGCAAACATCTTAGTTCATGTCTCGATGTCTCAGTACATCTTTGCAAATGATTTAGTACAGGTAGCCTTCATTTAGCACAATTTCCAAGTGAATAGATCTTGTTGATCTAAACTGATTGTTGACTTCTCAGTCTAATGGTCGTTCACTCCAAAACATGTCAGCATCATTTCATTGTGTAAGTCATCACATGCACAATAGTCTGTTCAGTTGTCAGGATTAGTCATGAACATACGGTGGCCAGGAGAGGGACGGTGAGGACAGCTTTATTTACAGCACTGTAGGAACCATATAATGTTCCTTGTTTTTTGTTTATGTGCTTGTATTACAGTATGTTATGCTGTATAGATTTTCTTTTTACTCTGATGTATGAAAGTTACTTTATGTGTGTCAATACAGTTTTCTTGATAGTTTACACACATTTTGTGAAAGCGTGCCTCATACTTTCAGAACTCTGCATACAAATCAGAAAACACACACACACAATGAGCAAAAGCCCTCAATTCTCCTTCAATTGACACTTTACATTCAAAATGATGTTATTACTTCTCTAAATGCTATTTTGTTTTCAAATGACACAAACCATTATAGGAATAGACATTTATAAGAGTGCTCACACAATGCCAAAGGGACGATGAATTTTGGAGGCACTGACTATTTATATGAGAATAGAATTTAGTTTTGACCAGTCGTGTGAACTGTTTTGGGAGAGATATGAGCTTTTGCAGGTGAACCATGGTTTTGTGCTGAACCATCCATGTTGTTTTGCAAAAGCACCAAGAGTGTTGAGAACGTCTGGTCTGTTTCAAGAAATGAGCCAAAGCAATTGAGAATAGTCAGTGCATTTTTGGTGGCACTGACTATTTATATGAGAAAGAAATTTAGTTTTAAAACATGAGTGAAAGGTTTTGGGAGAGACATGAGCTTTTGCACGTCAGCTTTATATATATATTGCTTATATTGCAAAGTTTGAAGCAATGATACCTGCAAATATACTGTCTTTAAGTTCCTGTTACCAATCGGTGGTGCTATGACTATGACTAAATTTTAAAATGTGGATGTATTCAGAAGTGGACTCTTGTCCAGCACATGAAATTTGGGCCAGATCGAATCATGTACAGCTGAGATATAATCATTTTAGTTGTCATGACGAGACATCAAGTTCACCACGCTGCCACAGACTAACAGTTTGACTAACAGTCACAGTTTTGTCCATTAATCATCATCAATGTCTTGAGGCTTATGTCACCAAATTTCAGTTGAATACGGTCAACCAAATAATAATAATACATTAAAATGTATTGAAACAGAGGGATTTTTCTACAATGACACAGACCTGCATTTATACGATTTGAACAGTAGGTGGCAGCGTTGCACCATTTATCTGGATTTAATCCAGAGCTGCTGTACAATGGTAAAAGTATATAAAGGTCAGAGGGCCACCACGGTCACATCCTTTGACTTTTGTGTAAGATTTTGATAACTTCTCATCTTTAAGGCCTGTTGTCTATACTGGCCAAATTTCAGGATGATATCACAAAGTATGGAGCAGTGGTAAGGACAAATGTCCTTGTCAGAGAATCCTTTTACCACTAGGTGACGCTATGACTATGACTAAATTTTAAAATGTGGATGTGTTCAGAAGTGGACTTATGTCCAGCACATGAAATTTGGGCCAGATCGGATCATGTACAGCTGAGATATAAACACTTTAGTAGTCATGGCGAGACATCAAAGTTCAGGAGGCCGCCACGCCCACGCCCTCAGACTTTTGCGGAGCGTTTTGATAACTTTTAATCATGAAGCCCTGTTGTATATGCTGACCAAATTTCAGCTGTCTTGGAGTTACCCTGTGTGCGGTTATAGCTTTTGAATATGACAAAAATCAAAAATATAAAGCAAAATGGCGGATTTCCTGTACATTTTTGCTGATGGATTGATTAGGCAATTTTGTTTGTCTTGTCTTGGTGCACATGTGTACCAAATTTGGTAGAGTTACATGAAACTAGCCGTATTAACTCCCATAGAACCCAATTTTCAAGGTGGCGCTATAGAGCCATTTTGCCACACACATGTGCAGCTCCCATGAGATATAAAATTTTTCGCCACTTCTGATGTGTGTGCAAATTTTCGTGAGTTTTTGAGCGCGTTTAGGCCCTCAAAAATGCAGTTCTTCTGTCAGGAGAAAAATAATAATAATTAAAGCTGCAAGCAGCGTTGAACGGGCCCTCACACACCCACGCGTGTCTGGACGTGGCGCAAGTCCAGGTGTGGAGCATGTCGGGGTGTGGCAGAAATTTCAAGGTGCTCAGACTTAGCTGACCAATTTCAAGGATTGCATCACAAACTTTCTCGCATGGCACGGCCACCATGTACATCAGTTAGAGGTGTCAAACTCATTTTCATCCCAGGACACATCAGCATCAAGGTTGTCCTCAAAGGGTCTGTTGTAATTGTAAGACTTCATAAATGGAAGTACCCCTTAAAATATTGTAAAATAATTTTCTCTGCATTCAATGTACAAATATTGTGAATTTGTTCATATAAAAGTAAAATATATGTTGGCACGTTGCTGTGTTGTTTTAACATATATATTATGTATTTTAATTTGGGTTCCAGACTAACTTTTCCACGATGATGGAATGATTTGGTCGCCCCACCACACCTCTTTGTTTAGGTTCAGCATTTCTACAGCTATTAATCCACTATGCCTGCTGATGAATGGCTGTTTTTGTATAACCGACTTATGGTGCATTGATTTTCAATGACACAAGACTTGATATTTGTAAAATGTTTCATTCAGAAAATATATTCATGTTTTCACCAGTCATCTTCTGATATCAGTCATAAACTGGTCACAGGCTAAACACTGGCTGAACATCTGCTCATTGGTAAATCCCACATTTTACTGATGTTCCATAAACACCTCACATACTTAGGGTGGCCCTGAAGTGCAAAGCACATCAACAAATGGCTAAAAATTGAAAAAAAGAACTACAAACACAAGTGCACATTCAACAACAGTACAACATTAACTACTGGTGACCCTGAAGTTAAAAACACTACAACAATAAGTAAAACACTACAACATGAACCAAACTGGAAGAGGTGGGTACCAGTGGCCAACATGAGACGTTGCTGATTGGACGGCGCCGTTGGGCTTTTGAAGTGGAAGTTATTCTGCTTGTATGAGAAAACTTTCAAAGGTAATACAAGTTTTGGGGAAATACTACTGTTATTATGACACAAAATGCACTTTTAAGGTTATTTGAAGTGAGAAAGTGGTTGTATAGACGTCAAATCTGTGCTCATTTTATCAAGATGAAGTCTGTCTAAAAATTTACTCTGACGATGTCGGAGATGTGAGTGTCTTGGTTAGACGTCTACAACCAGGAGGTCAGCGCTCACAGTAGCCCGCTGAGAGCAGCCTTGTCTCGACTACACTGTCTCCTGATGTCTATGAGCATGACTGAATATTAGCTTGTAGATGTGGTCAGTCCACAGCTTTCATGAAACAACACAGTTGGTACAGATTGGACACTACATGTGTGAGTTCCAACAGCTTACCAAGGCTTTTTTGTTAGTTTTAGGTTCAGATTAAACTACTATCATTTTACATGTCACAACATCATTTTATGTATGTTTAAAAAAACTAATCAACATGAGTCTATGCATTACTTTAAAAGCACAGTGTTGGATGCATGATTTTTTTTATATATGTAGCAGCATGCAGTATTTGAGGTATAGACAGTTAAAGTCATTCCAGGACTGGAGTTTTCTCTATCTCTCTCTCGCTCTCTCTCTCTGTGCTCTGTGTGTGTGTGTGTGTGTGTTCGTGTGTGTGTGTTTGAGTGCCTGTGTCTTTGTGTGTGTCTCTGTGTGTGTGTACTTGTGTGTGTGTTTGAGTGCCTGTGTCTGTGTGTGTGTGTGTGTGTGTGTTTGTGTGCCTCTGTCTGTGTGCTGGGGGAGGAGCAAGGGGTGAAAGCATGCTGCTGCAGGGGACAGACAGGAGCTGCCAACAGACACATTTCAGGCTGACAAGACTCAAAGTTCAGAAGGGCGCCGCAGCCACACTGTTTCACTTTTGTGGAAGATTTTGATAACTTTGCATCCTTAAGGCCTGTTGTATGTACTGTCTAAATTTGAGGATGCTATCACTAAGTTTGAAGCAATGGCAACTGCAAATGTCCCATTTAAAATTCCTGTTACCACTAGGTGACACTTTGACTATGACTAAATTTTAAAATGTGGATGTGTTCAGAAGTGGACTGTTGTCCAGCACATGAAATTTGGGCCAGATCTGATCATGTACAGCTGAGATATAAACACTTTAGTAGTCACGGCAAGACATCGAAGTTCGCCACCCAGCCACAGACACATCGTTTGACTACCAGTGACAGTTTTCTCCATGAATCATCATCAATGTCTTGAGGCTTATGTGAACACATTTCAGGTGAATACGGTCAACCGGCTAATAATAGTACATTAAAATGTAAAAAGTTGCATTTCCTGTTGCCAGGAAGTGGCGCTATGACTGTGGGTGAATATTGTCATATGGATATGATCAGGGCAGGACTATGATCAAATGTGTAAAGTTTGAGGCAGATCAGAGCCTGTGAAGTGTATTTAGACAGCACTTGAATTTTAATGGCGAAACATCAAAGTTCAGGAGGCCGCCACGCCCACGCCCTCAGACTTTTGCGGAGCGTTTTGATAACTTTTAATCCCGAAGCCCTGTTGTATATACTGACCAAATTTCAGCTGTGTTGGAGTTACCCTGTGTTCGGTTATAGCTCTTGAATATGAGGAAAAATCAGAAATATAAAGCAAAATGGCGGACTTCCTGTACACTTTTGCTGATGGATTGATTAGGCAATTTTGTTTGTCTTGTCTTGGTGCACATGTGTACCAAATTTGGTAGGTTTACATGAAACTAGCCGTATTAACTCCCATAGAACCCAATTTTCAAGGTGGCGCTATAGAGCCATTTTGCCACACACATGTGCAGCTCCCATGAAATATAAAATTTTTCGCCACTTCTGATGTGTTTGCAAATTTTCGTGAGTTTTTGAGCGTGTCTAGGCCCTCAAAAATGCAGTTCTTCCGGGAGAAGAAAAAGAAAAATAACGCATACAATTCCAATAGGGTCCTACGCACCGTTGGTGCTCGGGCCCTAATTAAAGCTGCAAGCAGCGTTGAACGGGCCCTCGCACACCCACGCGTGTCGGGACGTGGCGCACGTCCAGGTGTGGTGCATGTCGGGATGTGGCAGAAATTTCAAGGTGCTCAGACTTAGCTGACCAATTTCAAGGATTGTATCACAAACTTTCTCGGCCACCATGAACATCAGTGGTGTCAAACTCATTTCTCATTGACTATTGTCTGTTGTGTTATTAATTTAAAAATCTGTGAGTGAGATGTTATCTGTTCTATTTTTGTCTGTTCTGTTATCAATTTTAAAAATCTGTTTTATTATTGTTATATTACTGTATTATTGGGTCGCTATTATTGACCATTATGCCCGTTGTTGCAAATTTGCAACATACCCAAATTTCTATTTATTTTTTGTGCTATAATCAAATTAACAATCTTAACTTCAACTTATGGTGCAGGGAAGCCACAATACCATGTCCACGCATGTGAACGCACGGTCTCAGGAGGCTACCGTATTTTTTTTTTCATGAATTAGAAATAGACAAAGAAGACATAATCATTTGTACATATTCCGGCCATAGGCAGAATAGGCCACATGAAATGAAGTGGGAGTTGTCCCCTCAGCCCCTGTGAAATTTGACAAGGAACAAATGATAGAGTTTTGGGAGTGATCCAGATCAGTGTCTGGATCCAGGAATTTTTAAAAAGATATTTAACATTGGGAGTGTTAGAAAGCCCTGCAGTGCCACCTTGTGGTAGGACAGAGCACATATATAGCACATATATAGGAGAAAAATGTTGAGTGTTTTTAAGTACACTTTGTCGTTGGGAGATTGTGTTGGGGTGGACTGAATCTCCTTGGCGGAGGTCTGTGCTCTCTGACTGCTTTTCGAGCTACAATTTGTGATGATATGAATATTGACAAATGTATAATTAAACTAGTTGAAATACATATTTGATGTTATATCAGTTTTTTAGAGTTTTTCTCCATTGGTTTGGCTCATTTCTCGAAACTGAAATTACAATCTCAAAACAACATGGACAAACCTCCAAACTACTTGGCAATTGTTCACAATAGACTGGCATTTCTACTTCATTTCATCAAATTGCAAACATCTTAGTACTTGTCTCGATGTCTCAGTACATCTTTGCAAATGATTCAGTACAGGTAGCCTTCATTTAGCACAATTTCCAAGTGAATAGATCTTGTTGATCTAAACTGATTGTTGACTTCTCAGTCTGATGGTCGTTCACTCCAAAACATGTCAGCATCATTTCATTGTATAAGTCATCACATGCACAATAGTCTGTTCAGTTGTCAGTATTAGTCATGAACATACGGTGGCCAGGAGAGGGACGGTGAGGACAGCTTTATTTACAGCACTGCAGGCTCCATATAATGTTCCTTGTTTTTTGTTTATGTGTTTATATTACAGTATGTTGTGCTGTATAGATTTTCTTTTTACTCTGATGTATGAAAGTAACTTTATGTGTGTCAATACAGTTTTCTCGATTGTTTACACACATTTTCTGAAAGCATGCCTCATACTTTCAGAACTCTGTCTACAAATCAGAAAACACACACACACAATGGGCAAAAGCCATCAATTCTCCTTCAATTGAAACTTTACATTCAAAACGATGTTATTTCTTCTCAAAATGTTATTTTGTTTTCAAATGACACAAACCATTATATGAATAGACATTTATAAGAGTGCTCACACAATGCCAAAGGGACGATGAATTTTGGAGGCACTGACTATTTATATGACAATAGAATTAAGTTTTGACCAGTCGTGTGAACTGTTTTGGGAGAGATATGAGCTTTTGCAGGTGAACCATGGTGTTGTGCTGAACCATCCAGGTTATTTTGGCAAAAGCACCGAGAGTGTTGAGAACGTCTGATCTGTTTCAAGAAATGAGCCAAAGCAATTGAGAATAGTCAGTGCATTTTTGGTGGCACTGACTATTTATATGAGAAAAAAAATTTGGTTTTGAAACATGAGTGAAAGGTTTTGGGTGAGATATGAGCTTTTGCACATGAGCTTTATATATATATTGCTTATATTGCAAATTTTGAAGCAATGGTACCTTCAAATATACTGCCTTTAAGTTCCTGTTACCATCAGTGGTGCTATGACTATGACTAAATTTTAAAATTTGGGTGTGTTCAGAAGTGGACTCTTGTCCAGAATATGAAATTTGGGCTAGATTGGATCATGTACAGCTGAGATATAAACACTTTAGTAGTCATGACGAGACATCAAGTTCGCCACGCTGCCACAGACTAACAGTTTGACTAAGAGTCACAGTTTTGTCCATGAATCATCATCAATGTCTTGAGGCTTATGTCACCAAATTTCAGTTGAATACGGTCAACCAAATAATAATAATACATTAAAGTGTATTGAAACAGAGGGATTTTTCTACAATGACACAGACCTGCATTTATACGATTCGAACAGTAGGTGTCAGCGTTGCACCATTTATCTGTTTTTCTGAGCCTGCATGTCAGCATGGACCCACACACACAGTGCTCGCGCTCAGGGTCCTAGAGGGAGACGATTTCCCCCTTCATATGACTCAAAGTTCAGAGGGGCGCCACAGCCGCACCGTTTGACTTTTGTGGAAGATTTTGATAACTTTTCATCTTGAAGGCCTGTTGTATATACTGGCCAAATTTCAGGATGATATCACAAAGTATGGAGCAGTGGTAAGGACAAATGTCCTCCGGGGAAAAAATTCCTGTACCACTAGGTGACGCTATGACTGTGACTAAATTTTAAAATGTGGATGTGTTCAGAAGTGGACTGTTGTCCAGCACATGAAATTTGGGCCAGATCGGATCATGTACAGCTGAGATATAAACACTTTAGTAGTCATGGCGAGACATCGAAGTTCGCCACCCAGCCACAGACACATCGTTTGACTACCAGTGACAGTTTTCTCCATGAATCATCATTAATGTCTTGAGGCTTATGTCACCACATTTCAGATGAATACGGTCAACCGACTAATAATAGTACATTAAAGTGTAAAAATTTTCATTTCCTGTTGCCAGGAGGTGGCGCTATGACTGTGGATGAATATTGTCATATGGATGTGATCAGGGCAGGACTCTGATCAAATGTGTAAAGTTTGAGGCAGATCAGAGCCTGTGAAGTGTATTTAGACAGCATTCCAAAATTTATGGCGAAACATCAAAGTTCAGGAGGCCGCCACGCCCACGCCCTCAGACTTTTGCGGAGCGTTTTGATAACTTTTAATCATGAAGGACTGTTGTATATACTGACCAAATTTCAGCTGTCTTGGAGTTACCCTGTGTTCGGTTATAGCTTTTGAATATGTCCAATAATCAGAAATATAAAGCAAAATGGCGGACTTCCTGTACATTTTTGCTGATGGATTGATTAGGCAATTTTGTTTGTCTTGTCTTGGTGCACATGTGTACCAAATTTGGTAGGGTTACATGAAACTAGCCGTATTAACTCCCATAGAACCCAATTTTCAAGGTGGCGCTATCGAGCCATTTTGCCACACACATGTGCAGCTCCCATGAAATATAAAATTTTTCGCCGCTTCTGATGTGTGTGCAAATTTTCGTGAGTTTTTGAGCGCGTTTAGGCCCTCAAAAATGCAGTTCTTTCGTCAGGAGAAAAATAATAATAATAATAATAATTAAAGCTGCAAGCAGCGTTGAACGGGCCCTCGCACACCCACGCGTGTCGGGACGTGGCGCACGCCCAGGTGTGGCGCATGTCGGGATGTGGCAGAAATTTCAAGGTGCTCAGACTTAGCTGACCAATTTCAAGGATTGTGTCACAAACTTTCTCGGCCACCATGTACATCAGGGGTGTCAAACTCATTTCTCATTGACTATTGTCTGTTGTGTTATTAATGTAAAAATCTGTGAGTGAGATGTTATCTGTTCCATTTTTGTCTGTTCTGTTACAGATTTTAAAAATCTGTTTTATTATTGTTATATTACTGTATTATTGGGTCGCTATTATTGACCATTATGCCCGTTGTTGCAAATTTGCAACATACCCAAATTTCTATTTATTTTTTGTGCTATAATCAAATTAACAATCTCAGCTTCAACTTATGGTGCAGGGAAGCCAAAATACCATGTCCACGCATGTGAACGCACGGTCTCTCAGGAGGCTACCATATTTTTTTTTCATGAATTAAAAAAAGACAAAGAAGACATAATCATTTGTACATATTCCGGCCATAGGCAGAATAGGCCACATGAAATGAAGTGGGAGTTGCCCCCTCAGCCCCTGTGAAATGGGAAAGGAACAAATGATTGAGTTTTGGGAGTGATCCAGATCAGTGTCTGGATTTGGGAATTTTTTTAAAAGATATTTAACATTGGGAGTGTTAGAAAGCCCTGCAGTGCCACCTTGTGGTAGGACAGAGCATATATGTGCACATATATAGGACAAAGATGTTGAGTGTTTTTTAAGTATACATTGTCATTGGTAGATTGTGTTGGGGTGGACTGGAGCTCCTTGGCGGAGGTCTGTGCTCTCTGACTGCTTTTCTAGCTACAATCTGTGATGATATGAATATTGACGAATGTATAATTAAACTAGTTGAAAAATATATTTGATATATCGTTGTTTGTACAGTTTTTCTCCATAGGTTTGGCTCATTTCTCGAAACTGAAATTACATTCTCAAAACAACATGGACAAACCTCCAAACTACTTGGCAACTGTTCACAACAGAATGGCATTTCTCCTTCATTTCATCAAATTGCAAACATCTTAGTACTGGTCTCGATGTCTCAGTACATCTTTGCAAATGATTTAGTACAGGTAGCCTTCATTTAGCACAATTTCCAAGTGAATAGATCTTGTTGATCTAAACTGATTGTTGACTTCTCAGTCTGATGGTCGTTCACTCCAAAACATGTCAGCATCATTTCATTGTGTAAGTCATCACATGCACAATAGTCTGTTCAGTTGTCAGGATTAGTCATGAACATACGGTGGCCAGGAGAGGGACGGTGAGGACAGCTTTATTTACAGCACTGTAGGAACCATATAATGTTCCTTGTTTTTTGTTTATGTGCTTGTATTACAGTATGTTATGCTGTATAGATTTTCTTTTTACTCTGATGTATGAAAGTTGCTTTATGTGTGTCAATACAGTTTTCTTGATAGTTTACACACATTTTGTGAAAGCGTGCCTCATATTTTCAGAACTCTGCATACAAATCAGAAAACACACACACACAATGAGCAAAAGCCCTCAATTCTCCTTCAATTGAAACTTTACATTCAAAATGATGTTATTACTTCTCAAAATGCTATTTTGTTTTCAAATGACACAAACCATTACATGAATAGACATTTATAAGAGTGCTCACACAATGCCAAAGGGACGATGAATTTTGGAGGCACTGATTATTTATATGAGAACAGAATTTAGTTTTGACCAGTCTTGTGAACTGTTTTGGGAGAGATATGAGCTTTTGCAGGTGAACCATGGTTTTGTGCTGAACCATCCATGTTGTTTTGGCAAAAGCACCAAGAGTGTTGAGAACGTCTGGTCTGTTTCAAGAAATGAGCCAAAGCAATTGAGAATAGTCAGTGCATTTTTGGTGGCACTGACTATTTATATGAGAAAGAAATTTAGTTTTAAAACGTGAGTGAAAGGTTTTGGGAGAGACATGAGCTTTTGCACGTGAGCTTTATATATATATTGCTTATATTGCAAAGTTTGAAGCAATGATACCTGCAAATATACTGTCTTTAAGTTCCTGTTACCAATCGGTGGTGCTATGACTATGACTAAATTTTAAAATGTGGATGTATTCAGAAGTGGACTCTTGTCCAGCACATGAAATTTGGGCCAGATCGGATCATGTACAGCTGAGATATAATCATTTTAGTTGTCATGACGAGACATCAAGTTCACCACGCTGCCACAGACTAACAGTTTGACTAACAGTCACAGTTTTGTCCATGAATCATCATCAATGTCTTGAGGCTTATGTCACCAAATTTCAGTTGAATACGGTCAACCAAATAATAATAATACATTAAAATGTATTGAAACAGAGGGATTTTTCTACAATGACACAGACCTGCATTTATACGATTTGAACAGTAGGTGTCATCGTTGCACCATTTATCTGGATTTAATCCAGAGCTGCTGACAACGGTAAAAGTACATAAAGGTCAGAGGGCCACCACGGTCACATCCTTTGACTTTTGTGGAAGATTTTGATAACTTCTCATCTTTAAGGCCTGTTGTATATACTGGCCAAATTTCAGGATGATATCACAAAGTATGGAGCAGTGGTAAGGACAAATGTCCTCTTTAGAGAGAATCCTTTTACCACTAGGTGACGCTATGACTATGACTAAATTTTAAAATGTGGATGTGTTCAGAAGTGGACTTATGTCCAGCACATGAAATTTGGGCCAGATCGGATCATGTACAGCTGAGATATAAACACTTTAGTAGTCATGGCGAGACATCAAAGTTCAGGAGGCCGCCACGCCCACGCCCTCAGACTTTTGCGGAGCGTTTTGATAACTTTTAATCATGAAGCCCTGTTGTATATGCTGACCAAATTTCAGCTGTCTTGGAGTTACCCTGTGTGCGGTTATAGCTTTTGAATATGACAAAAATCAGAAATATAAAGCAAAATGGCGGATTTCCTGTACATTTTTGCTGATGGATTGATTAGGCAATTTTGTTTGTCTTGTCTTGGTGCACATGTGTACCAAATTTGGTAGGGTTACATGAAACTAGCCGTATTAACTCCCATAGAACCCAATTTTCAAGGTGGCGCTACAGAGCCATTTTGCCACACACATGTGCAGCTCCAATGAAATATAAAATTTTTCGCCACTTCTGATGTGTGTGCAAATTTTCGTGAGTTTTTGAGCGCGTTTAGGCCCTCAAAAATGCAGTTCTTCCGTCAGGAGAAAAATAATAATAATAATAAAAACGAATACAAATCCAATAGGGTCCTACGCACCGTTGGTGCTCGGGCCCTAATAATAATAAAAACGAATACAAATCCAATAGGGTCCTACGCACCGTTGGTGCTCGGGCCCTAATTAAAGCTGCAAGCAGCGTTGAACGGGCCCTCGCACACTCACGCGTGTCGGGACGTGGCGCACGCCCAGGTGTGGCGCATGTCGGGATGTGGCAGAAATTTCAAGGTGCTCAGACTTAGCTGACCAATTTCAAGGATTGTATCACAAACTTTCTCGGCCACCATGAACATCAGTGGTGTCAAACTCATTTCTCATTGACTATTGTCTGTGTCTGAGTGAGATGTTATCTGTTCCATTTTTGTCTGTTCTGTTACAGATTTTAAAAATCTGTTTTATTATTGTTATATTACTGTATTATTGGGTCGCTATTATTGACCATTATGCCCGTTGTTGCAAATTTGCAACATACCCAAATTTCTATTTATTTTTTGTGCTATAATCAAATTAACAATCTCAACTTCAACTTATGGAAGCCAAAATACCATGTCCACGCATGTGAACGCACGGTCTCAGGAGGCTACTATATTTTTTTTTCATGAATTAGAAATAGACAAAGAAGACATAATCATTTGTACATATTCCGGCCATAGGCAGAATAGGCCACATGAAATGAAGTGGGAGTTGCCCCCTCAGCCCTTGTGAAATGGGACAAGGAACAAATGATTGAGTTTTGGGAGTGATCCAGATCAGTGTCTGGATCCAGGAATTTTTTAAAAGATATTTAACATTGGGAGTGTTAGAAAGTCCTGCAGTGCCACCTTGTGGTAGGACAGAGCATATATGTGCACATATATAGCACAAAGATGTTGAGTGTTTTTTAAGTATACTTTGTTGTTGGGAGATTGTGTTGGGGTGGACTGGAGCTCCTTGGCGGAGGTCTGTGCTCTCTGGGTGCTTTTCTAGCTACAATCTGTGATGATATGAATATTGACGAATGTATAATTAAACTAGTTGAAATACATATTTGATCTATCGTTGTTTGTACAGTTTTTCTCCATAGGTTTGGCTCATTTCTCGAAACTGAAATTACATTCTCAAAACAACATGGACAAACCTCCAAACTACTTGGCAATTGTTCACAACAGACTGGCATTTCTACTTCATTTCATCAAATTGCAAACATCTTAGTACTTGTCTCAATATCTCAGTGCATCTTTGCAAATGATTTAGTACAGGTAGCCTTCATTTAGCACAATATCCAAGTGAATAGATCTTGTTGAACTAAACTGATTGTTGACTTCTCAGTCTGATGGTCGTTCACTCCAAAACATGTCAGCATCATTTCATTGTGTAAGTCATCACATGCACAATAGTCTGTTCAGTTGTCAGGATTAGTCATGAACATACGGTGGCCAGGAGAGGGACGGTGAGGACAGCTTTATTTACAGCACTGTAGGCTCCATATAATGTTCCTTGTTTTTTGTTTATGTGTTTAAATTACAGTATGTAATGCTGTATAGATTTTCTTTTTACTCTGATGTATGAAAGTTACTTTATGTGTGTCAATACAGTTTTCTCGATTGTTTACACACATTTTCTGAAAGCATGCCTCATACTTTCAGAACTCTGCATACAAATCAGAAAACACACACACAATGAGCAAAAGCCCTCAATTCTCCTTCAATTGAAACTTTACATTCAAAACGATGTATTTTCTTCTCAAAATGTTATTTTGTTTTCAAATGACACAAACCATTATATGAATAGACATTTATAAGAGTGCTCACACAATGCCAAAGGGACGATGAATTTTGGAGGCACTGACTATTTATATGACAATAGAATTAAGTTTTGACCAGTCGTGTGAACTGTTTTGGGAGAGACATGAGCTTTTGCAGGTGAACCATGGTGTTGTGCTGAACCATCCAGGTTATTTTGGCAAAAGCACCGAGAGTGTTGAGAACGTCTGATCTGTTTCAAGAAATGAGCCAAAGCAATTGAGAATAGTCAGTGCATTTTTGGTGGCACTGACTATTTATATGAGAAAGAAATTTGGTTTTGAAACATGAGTGAAAGGTTTTGGGTGAGATATGAGCTTTTGCACATGAGCTTTATATATATATTGCTTATATTGCAAAGTTTGAAGCAATGGTACCTTCAAATATACTGCCTTTAAGTTCCTGTTACCATCAGTGGTGCTATGACTATGACTAAATTTTAAAATGTGGATGTGTTCAGAAGTGGACTCTTGTCCAGAATATGAAATTTGGGATAGACTGGATCATGTACAGCTGAGATATAAACACTTTAGTAGTCATGACGAGACATCAAGTTCGCCACGCTGCCACAGACTAACAGTTTGACTAACAGTCACAGTTTTGTCCATGAATCATCATCAATATCTTGAGGCTTATGTCACCAAATTTCAATTGAATACGGTCAACCAAATAATAATAATACATAAAAATGTATTGAAACAGAGGGATTTTTCTACAATGACACAGACCTGCATTTATACAATTCGAACAGTAGGTGTCAGCGTTGCACCATTTATCTGGATTTAATCCAGAGCTGCTGTACAATGGTAAAAGTACATAAAGGTCAGAGGGCCACCACGGTCACATCCTTTGACTTTTGTGGAAGATTTTGATAACTTTACATCTTTAAGGCCTGTTGTATATACTGGCCAAATCTCAGGATGATATCACAAAGTATGGACCAGTGGTAAGGACAAATGTCCTCGTTAGAGCTTCCTTTTTTACCACAAGGTGACGCTATGACTATGACTAAATTTTAAAATGTGGATGTGTTCAGAAGTAGACTGTTGTCCAGCACATGAAATTTGGGCCAGATCGGATCATGTACAGCTGAGATATAAACACTTTAGTAGTGATGGCGAGACATCGAAGTTCGGGAGGCCGCCACGCCCACGCCCTCAGACTTTTGCGGAGCGTTTTGATAACTTTTAATCACGAAGCCCTGTTGTATATACTGACCAAATTTCAGCTGTCTTGGAGTTACCCTGTGTGCGGTTATAGCTTTTGAATATGAGCAAAAATCAAAAATATAAAGCAAAATGGCGGACTTCCTGTACACTTTTGCTGATGGATTGATTAGGCAATTTTGTTTGTCTTGTCTTGGTGCACATGTGTACCAAATTTGGTAGGGTTACATGAAACTAGCCGTATTAACTCCCATAGAACCCAATTTTCAAGGTGGCGCTACAGAGCCATTTTGCCACACACATGTGCAGCTCCCATGAAATATAAAATTTTTCGCCACTTCTGATGTGTGTGCAAATTTTCGTGAGTTTTTGAGCGCGTTTAGGCCCTCAAAAATGCAGTTCTTCCGTCAGGAGAAAAATAATAATAATAAAAACGAATACAAAACCAATAGGGTCCTACGCACCGTTGGTGCTCGGGCCCTAATGAAGCAAAATTGCCGACGATTTTAACATCGTGTAGCGTCGGTATTAACATATAAAACCAATTGTAAAAGCTATACACCAACTCTTAATAAACGTACACTACATTTTTATGCAAGTTAAAACAGAATGAACAACTTTTATGTTCGCTAACTTAAACATTAGGAGAGAGCATCCTAGCGTGTCTTACCCATACAGAAGCCGTCCCGCTACTGCCGGGAACGCGCAGCTTCCCCGTGAATGTGCACCTGTGCCTCATTAATTAGTGCCCCCCTGGCTACAACAGGTAATGTGGAACCATTCAACCTTTTACAAAATCATTCCCAACATAAATTATATACATATGAAAAGCCATTTCGCGAGTTTTGAGAATGTTCACCAACTATAAAAGCAAAATATTTTAAAATATAATGTTTACTCGGCTACATCTGGAACGACTCTGAAGGCACTTTGGACCAGAGAACAGAGTCAGTAACGTCTCATCCAGCAGTGCAAACGTTGTGCAGGTGATCAAACATCACAGTAACAGAGCTTTAAACGAGGACGGGGCCGTCTGTGCTGATGTAGACCACTGGTCCTGTTTGATTCTCTCACTGAGGTCAGTTTGTTCTCTGGAGCACTTTGGTGGGATGATGAAGGTTTTCTTCATCAGTGAAGACATGAGATGAAACAGCTGAAGACACAGGAGCTACAGACGGAGCTGAGGCCTCTGATGTTACTGAACCAGGACCAAAGCTGAAGCAACACAAATGAAGTCCAGTGGTGGAGACGTGTTGTCTGCTGTCAGACGTTACATCAGAGTCTGGTAGAACCATGAGACGAGTCTCCAGCTGGTCATAGACCGTCGTCAGGTTGCAGTGATCAACAGATCCTGATGAATCTGGTAAATTTCCTCCCTGCAGAAGCAAAAACACAGACAGTAGTGGAGAAGATCAGATGTGTTCAGAGGAAAGCAGCCAGAGTTCCTGATCAGTCTGAGGCTCCACTGGAGGAACTCTTCCACCCTACAGGTCCCTGTACTGGAGCCAGACACCTCCTGGTTTAAGATGCAGACAAACTGTGTTTAGAAGGTCAACAGGTGAAGCCCTTCAACAACCAGGCAGCCTGGTGCTGCTGCTGTTCTGTGCACTGACAGTTAGAATGACTGAAATCAGACAGAAGAAAAAAGAGCAGCTCTCTTGTGTTTAAGGAAATCTAGATCAACATGTCCAACGTCTTTCTGAGAGTCCACAGGTGTTACCAACACTGGAAACCATGGAGGCTCCAATGAGACTAAAATGAACTTAGAGAAGAGCAAACATGAACAGAGTTCCTCAGTAACACGACGTCATCATCACTAAATATGATCTTAATGTGAAAATAAAACTACCAACCTGACTCTGGCTGTTAGGAAGGATTTGTAGTTCAACATCCAGCACTCCTGGTCTGGAGTCCACAGAACCTGTAAAGACATAAAAACTAAGTTTAAACTGAAACATTACAGTCAGACTGTTCACTGATCTGAATACAGCAGCTCAGATCACACAAACTGATGCTGACAGACACCAAGGACAACATGTTATAGGAGATAATATAGATATAGATAATATAGAGTATAGATAGAATAGAATGTTTCCATCCAGAGGATGATTATGATGACAGCAGCTGCAGGTGATGCTACATCACTCATACTCCCAGAAAGAACACAACAAACTATGAGACTGTCTGATACGATCAGTCCTGTTAGAACTCTAAGAAACATCTTCTGAAACCACAGATCAATGCATTTAATAAAAACATGTAGGACTCAGTTAAACAGAGGGAACACCTGCCTTCTCTCTCTATGGTTGTCCAATCGTTGTTCCTGAAGCACTTCATGATTAAAAAGGCAGTGAGTGAAACAACTACATCACCCAGAGTGACTCCAATTATGATCCAACCTGTCAAACAAAACAAGGAAAGTCAAGAAAAACACAACAAACAACATGTTTAATGAAAAAAGTCACAGTTAGAACTGATCTTACGATGTCTTGGGTTGTTGTCTGAGCTGCTGCTGGTGAAGTTGAGTCCACAGGACGTCTTCACATCCACCAGGAGAGTCTTACTTTCTGCAGGGTTTCCAGCCACACATCTGTAAGAGGAGCTGAGGTCCTGCTTGGTCACAGTGAGAGGCAGAGATCCAGCAGAGCTGCTCTGGTTCACCAGCTCCTGGTCTTTGTACCACCACAGTGTGATCTCTGCAGCTTTGTCCACAGCACACAGCAGGGAGCAGCTGTCAGAGCTCACAGTCAGTGTGTGGACAGCAGGAGGCGCTACAGAGTCTGCAGAGGACAGGATGCAGACAGAAGACAGCGACTGATGTCAGCGAGTCAGAAACACAACTCGTCTGTTGGATCACAGAAATCCTCAACAACTGTTTGAATTGCTGCTTATGTTTTTTCTGCCCATGTTTTAATCAGGAAGTGAACAAACCCAGAAGCACCAGATGGACTGCTGAGGGCTGATATATGACTATGATGTCATCAGAGCATCACCAACACACACATCAAGGTTCTGGAGACAGAAATGAGACTCACCATAAACTGTGAGGTTATAAGATGCAGTGAAAACTCTTCCTCTCTTAGAGTCGATAGAATAAATCCCAGAGTCTCTCCTCTGCAGGTTTGTCAGTGTGAAGAGTCCAGAGATTTTGTTCCAGTGAAGTCTGCTGAGGAAGGTTTCCTCTACTATACCGAGTTCTCTGTTTCCCACTACAGCAGCCTTCCTTCCTCCATGAAACAGTAATCCATACTGCAGTACAGCATCAGGTAGAGTGATGATTCCTCCCACAGTTCCTGTCAGGTTCTTCTCCACTTCCAGAGGATCAGATGAACTGATAACTGTAAAATATGAAGAGAAGCAACAGTCAAGGTCAGACCAGAACATCTGATGGAGGTAAACTCTTCACTAGATGGACTGAGTCACTCAGAGCTCAGAGACCTTGTCCACACTGATACAGACATGATTCAGACCCAGCTTGTTCTTCTACATGGAGAAGGTCATGAAACTGAAGCTTTTATAAACTCCTTCTCATGTTTTAATAACTCTGGTTTATGTCTAACCTTTTATGTATACAAGGGAAGTAATGATGCCCCACTTCATTCAGTCTCTGGAGGACCAGTCCTCCTGGACAGAGCTGCTCCATGGAGACGATCATTTAAGGTTTATTCCTCATGTTCTGCATCATAAACAGGGTCACCATGTAGTTCTGTATGTTATTACTGGGCTCACTGAGTTCTTTAAGGGTTTAACACCATTATTTCTGTTGAGGAAGGATTATTAAAATAACATCTGTAATGTAACAGCAGGAGAGAAACTGTTATTGATCTCAATCAATCAGTAAACAGAGAACCGTAGTGTCAGCTGATGCTCCAGTGTCTTCACTCCTAATTCTACTGGACACATTCATTACAGTCATTTGTATTAATAAAGAAGCTCGTTATAAACAACAGGCTCCCTGTAGTCACACACTGTTGGTATGTAACAGCTGAATTATATATATTATACAGTAGTCCTCATTAATAAACAGCCCCAGGTATGAATGACAGGTGTCCTAAAAACGGTCACTAAATGCTGCTGGAGCTTCTATTGGTGGTGATTCTCTGTAGACCAGTGAAAACATGACTCTCCTCACTGTTCTTAGTTTAGCTCCACCAAGTTATCTGATAACATGTTTAACATACATTATATCTGGTTTCTGTTCAGACAGCAGGTATTTAGTGATCCTCATCAGAAACATTCAGCCCAGAGACTGTGGAGGTTTATAATATCTGAAGTTCATATCAGTGGATGTCAACAGATTTAAACCAGCTTCTTGTTTCTCAGACAGTTTAGTCCCGAACCACCGGACAGAACAAGACCCTCAAGTCTTCAAGGATAGAAAACATGTTAAAAACAAAAATCACAATTACAGAATCAAATTCAGTCAAAAATTGGGTAAAATTACACCGTCGTCTCATCCTGATACTTGGATAAAAAAAGAAATCGGCAGTCCAGGTTGCTAGGCAACCGGAGCGGCGCTACGGGACGTCATGACGCAAGCAGGAAGTTCGTTGTAGGCTGGACCATAGACATATATAGACATATACACATGTTTATATGTCTATATATGTCTACTACATCTACTCTAATACTACACTTCTCTCTGGGTGCGTAACACACAAATCTGTCCGGGTAGGAACAAACAATACACAAGCAATTCCTATTGCTACAAGTTGGTAATGCAGGGGAAGAGGCAGACATGGCGGGCTCGCTCCGACCAGATGAACTGGAGAGGGCGGTAATGGTCGGTGTACGGGCCGCACTTCAGGGTATCGCTCCACCGGCGCAGTCCACACCACAAACGGCTCCTGGTCGGAGCCAGCCGCCATGTCTGCCTCTTCCCCTGCATTACCCACTGAGCCGCAGTCGGAGGTGTGGGCGGGGCTTCGTCATCTGAGGCTACGGCAAGGGGCGTGGTAGACAGGCGCCGACCGGCCTAATTTGCAATACTGTTAAAGTCCGCTGATGTGTTTTCAGCAAGCAGGAAAAGTGATTTCTTGAGCTCGTCATTGACAGTTGTCGCTCAAACTGCTTTGTTAAGGCATTAAATTAAATCACGTTGTAGAAAGGCGCTTTATAAAGTTCACTTCATTCGCTTGCATTAGTTTACGGGGCAGATCTGCCACATCCAATATGGCGGACACGCTGACGTATCGCAGCAACGGGCCAACCCGCTCAATGAGGCGTCTATGTATATATGTCTATGGGATGCAGCCCCTGAATTGGGACACAGCTTATGTATATATGTCTATGATCGTAACGCATCATGTTGAGGAGTTTACCGAACAGGAAGCGACCGAGAGGGAGGGACAGAAAGAGGAGGAGCGCACAGGGAGCGCGGAAACTGAAGAGAAATACTGTACAAGCACGCTGATGTGTTTTTTTCAGCAAGCAGGAAGAGTAATTTCTAGAGCTCGTCATTGACAGTTGTTCGCTCAAACTGCTTTGTTTTTCGCTGGATTATAATTTTTACACAAATATAATTTGGAGTTCTTGAAAAGCACGTTGTTGTGCTCCAAACTTCGCATTACTTGCTGGTAAAAGTGGCACAAAAACAACGACATACAGTGGAGCGTTCACAAAAATACGAACAGGTTCACTAACACCACTGATAATGGATCTAATGTTTATAACCGAGACCCTCCCAGAGGATGAAAAACCTCCATAACACATAAGAGATCCTCCAGATCCTCCACCGGATCACATTAAAACACCTGCAAACCTTCACTACGAACATGTAAAATGTGGAGACTGAACCGAGATACAAGTTCAATCCTGATATGAGTGAACACAGAAAACTACAAAGGAACTTACCGAGGAAGAGGAGGATCAATCTGTTCAGCAGCTCCATGACCACGTTAAACAGACATGATTTGAGACCGCTGTGTACACTGTAGCTGTGTCTCAGTTCAGGGGGTGCGTCCTTCAAGGCTGAATACGTCACAGCGGTGCGACTAAGGCTGTCACATTTCATTAAAACGTCAAGACTCCTTCAAATGCGGCCGACGAATGCGTCCTTCTTTTCCATGAATTTGAAGGATGTGTCGCTACCCGATCTGTACCCCGCATGCGCGTCGCATTAGAAACGCGTCTACATCCTGTCACGTGATGTCCGTTTTACGACAGTTGAGAAATTTGAAATTTGAAATTTAAAACAGAATTGAAACTGTTGTCAAGTGACAAAAATGAAATCGTTTGCTTTCTTCCGACGTTTGCAAAATTATTTGTCAACAAAAGATGCTGTTGAGTCCAGCGTTGGCCGCAGAAGCCGCAAGGAACTGAGTCGGGCGTCCTCCAACTTCATCCTGAAGGGTAACTTTAAGTAGATATTAAATTTAGTATATATATATATTTTCTAAAGTAGGTCGCCAGGAAAGCCCGTTTTTTCGATACTGAAAAATCAATTGTTGCTGGTTAAATGTGTCAGTTAAGCAATTAATTATGTTTTATATTTATTTGCTTCATAAGTGTAGTTCAGATTTTGTATGTATGTAAACGTAAATCAAACAAGAATATATATATAAGCCCTCAAAAGGTTTTCAGTTTTTAGGAGTGGAAAAGTGACTTTATGTTTAATATAATTTGCACAGACTGAGAGGAGAAATTATAATACAAAAAGCACATGCACACAAAAGCTTAAAAATATTTACAATGAGAAAATGGAATGAAGGAGTAATTGTAAACAAGAAAATAATAATCAGATAAATGCCCAACTGTTTTAGTATGCTTATTTTAATTTGTAATTGTAAATTAATTTTTATTGCAACAGACAACCGTCTCTTCTACACCGGCCCAAGCAGGCAGTACATGCGCCTCGTTGTGCTGTCTGAGGAGGAGAAGAGAGCTGTCTTAATGGAGTGCCACAATGACCCTGGTACTGGAAACCACAACGGTGTCAGAGGCACCAGGAACAGGGTTATTGCTGGCTACTATTGGTCTACACTAAGTGAAGATGTTAACGATTGGGTAATTTACATCCCTGACACTGATTTGTTTGATTGGCTGACTCATTTTGTCTTAGATATTATTTTTGGCTTCAGGTGTAATTTTGCATTGACATTTACATATGCTAATCGTCAATTTGTTCTTCCAAAGGGGATCATTTCTGTTAACTTCTATTTCAGGTCAGATGTTGTCACCGCTGCCAGCTGAATGATCCCATCAAGACTGTCCCCCCAGTACTACATTCCATAAAGGTACTGCTAGTGGCTTTTTTGCATAGTGAAAAGTAATGTCAGTGAACATTGTCAAGTTATCTAGATTTTTTCTGCGCAGCTTCCCCACTTGAAAGGGATCGTACAGAGCATAGAGTTGAACTGGATTTTACTCAATGATTTCCTCCAAATAACCACAACTTTTCCTCTTCTTTTTACTCCTTTAATTTCAGTTTTTTAGCTGAGAGTTGGTTTACATAGCAGGGTAACCAAGCAAGGTAAAAAACCTTAAACAAAGCACAAAAAATGTACACAGTGTAAATAAAAATGTAATCATGAAATAAACAATCAGACTCTCTTTGTCAATAATGTAAATAGTTTAAACAATTTGTCTTTTTAACTTAAAATGTTTTTAAACAATTTTATGCAGTCATAATATTAAATGAAACATATTTTTACTTAATTGACAGTTTTAAAGAGTCCTTCCTATTTTTTAAATCAACATAAATTCAGCTTTTATCTGCCATTCAATCAACATCATAATTAGGGGGCCAAGCCCGAGGGGCATGGGACACGCGTATGCTAGCATACGCGTTTCCCAGGCCCGAAGGGCTGGGAACCCTATTGTAATCGTTCAGATTATTATTAGGGTCCGAGCACCGAATGGTGCGAAGACCCTATTGTAATGCTAGAGATTATTAGGGTCCGAGCACCGAATGGTGCGAAGACCCTATTGGAATGCTAGAGATTATTAGGGTCCGAGCACCGAATGGTGCGAAGACCCTATTGGAATGCTAGAGATTATTAGGGTCCGAGCACCGAATGGTGCGAAGACCCTATTGTAATGCTAGAGATTATTAGGGTCCGAGCACCGAATGGTGCGAAGACCCTATTGGAATGCTAGAGATTATTATTATTAGGGTCCGAGCACCGAATGGTGCGAAGACCCTATTGGAATGCTAGAGATTATTATTATTATTATTATTTTACCGCCAAATGAATTGCTTTTTTGAGGGCCTAAACATGCACCGATTCGCGTCAAAATCTGCACACACATCAGGACCGGTGAAAAATTTGATATTTTATGGGGTCTGTGTATGTGTGTCCCAAAATGGCTCCATAGCGCCCCCTGCAAAATTTTAAAAAGTGGTATTAGACTAACTGGAAGGACATTTCATCTACAGCTACAAAATTTGGCAGGCATATTCAGCACATCAGGAAAGACAAAAAAGTCAATCATAGCCATGCTCTAAACCCAACAGGAAGTGACATATCTTGCGTTAACTGTGAAAAATCTGTGATGAACTCCTCCTAGGGGGTAAGTCTTAGAGACCTGAAATTTGGTCTGTACATACAACTGACCTTCCTGATGAAAAGTTATCAAAGTCTTCTATGTCGGTCAAAGGGTGTGGCCATGGCAGCCCCCCGAAATACTGATCCTTCGCCATGCAACAGGAAGTGCAGGTCTAACTCTCTGAACATGCTCCAATCTGAATGAAACTTTACATGTAGGATCACAGACCTGAGCTGATGTCATCCATATGATAATATTCACTCACAGTCATAGCGCCACCTTGTGGCAACAGGATTTTTGCTTTTTTAATACTTTTATGTACTGTTGTCAACCCGTTGTCCAGATTCACCTCAGACCTTCTGACATAAGCCTGAACACATTGATGATGAATCACAGAGATGTGAAGATTTTGGCATTTTATAAAACGCTGTTGCCGTGGCAACGCAAAGTTGATATGAAAAACAACTTGCCTTTGACAGCATAAGAATTATCAAAACATCACCAAAATTTGCACACATATCACCACCAGCGAAAGGAAGAAAACTGTATGCATCTCAGCACAGCACGTGCTATAGCGCCCCCTACAGCATTTTTAACAAACAGCCCCTGCAGTACATTTAACCTACGTCCACAAAATTTGGGGGACATATAGAACACATCAGGACGCACAAAAAATCCTCTTGGAGCCACGCCCTAAACCCAACAGGAAGTCCGGCATTTTGAATTAATTGGACAAATTTGGACGAATGTTGTTCATTTTTGAGAACTATCTCCTCCTAGGGGATAAGTCATGCAGACCTCAAATTTTACCAGTATATACACCAGGACATTATGATCAAAAGTTATAAAAAGCTTCCTCCAATGTCAAAGGGCGTGGCCATAGCAACCCCCTGAAGTTTGATGCTTCGCCATGAAACATCAACTGCTGTGTAAATATCCTCTGCTTGCTCCAATCTGCCTCAAACTTTGCATGTTTAATCACACTCCTGCCCTGACCACATCCATGTGCCAAAATACATTCACAGCTTGTGGCATAGCGCCCCCTGCAGCATTTTAAAAAATGGCCCACTCATCAAATTTAACCTACGTCTACAAAATTTGGCATGCATATGTAACACATCAGTGTGAACAAAAAAGTCTCTTGGAGCCATTCTCTAAGCCCAACAGGAAGTCGGCCATTTTGATTTCAATGTGGGATTTTTGCTGTTTTTGCTCATTTTCAGAAATTAATTGCTCACAGACGATAACTCCAAAACATCTGAAATTGTGCCCATATATGGAACACATCTTCAGGTTGAAAATATGTGAAAATCATACGCCAAACCCAAAGGGCGTGGCCATGGCGGCCGACTGAACTTTGATGCTTCGCCAGAAAGGAGGAAGTCTTGTTAAATCCCCTGTATGTGCTGCTATCTGCCTCAAACTTTAAATGTGTGATCAGGTTACAGCCCTGATGATTTCCATAGACCAATATACAGTCACAGTGATAGCGCCACCTGTTGGATGGACAGTAAGTGCTGCATAAACAGTCTGTAATAATCCAATCTGGCAGAAATTTGACCTGTGTGTTCAGAATCCAGCCCTGGTTGCATTCATGGGCCTAAATGCGCTCCCGGTCGCAGCATCGCCTGACGGACGTGCTTGGGGTCGCCGACCAGCAAGGGGTGCGAGGACCCGTTCATCGCTGCTTGCAGCTTTAATTATTATTATTATTATTACCGCCAAATGAATTGCTTTTTTGAGGGCCTAAACATGCACCGATTCGCGTCAAAATCTGCACACACATCAGGACCGGTGAAAAATTTGATATTTTATGGGGTCTGTGCATGTGTGTCCCAAAATGGCTCCATAGCGCCCCCTGCAAAATTTTAAAAAGTGGTATTAGACTAACTGGAAGGACATTTCATCTACAGCTACAAAATTTGGCCAGCATATTCAGCACATCAGGAAAGACAAAAAAGTCAATCATAGCCATGCTCTAAACCCAACAGGAAGTGACATATCTTGCGTTAACTGTGAAAAATCTGTGATGAACTCCTCCTCGGGGGTAAGTCTTAGAGACCTGAAATTTGGTCTGTACATATATCAGACCTTCCTGATGAAAAGTTATCAAAGTCTTCTATGTCGGTCAAAGGGTGTGGCCATGGCAGCCCCCCCGAATTACTGATCCTTCGCCATGCAACAGGAAGTGCTGGTCTAACTCTCTGAACATGCTCCAATCTGAATGAAACTTTACATGTAGGATCACAGACCTGAGCTGATGTCATCCATATGATAATATTCATTCACAGTCATAGCGCCACCTTGTGGCAACAGGATTTTTGCTTTTTTAATACTTTTATGTACTGTTGTCAACCCGTTGTCCAGATTCACCTCAGACCTTCTGACATAAGCCTGAACACATTGATGATGAATCACAGAGACAATGGTGACGTGTCATCGAAGGGCGTGTCTGTGGCACCATGGCGAATTTTGATGTTTCGCCATGAAAATTCAAGGGTCTATATCTCAGCTGAACAAGAACCTATCTGCTCCAAACTTCATATCCAGAATGTCATGTCCAGTCTGAAGACATCCACACTAAAAAAATTTGAAATAGTCATAGCGCCACCAACTGGCAACAGGATGTTTTGGAATTACATTTGCCCATCCCATTGCCCTAAACCTTGTCAAATAATTCTGAGAATTGGTGTGATGAGTCTTCACGCCATGATCATGGCACAGTGTGAAGATTTTGGCATTTTATAAAACGCTGTTGCCGTGGCAACGCAAAGTTGATATGACAAACAACTTGCCTTTGACAGCATTATAATTATCCAAACATCACCAAAATTTGCACACACATCACCACCAGCGAAAGGAAGAAAACTGTATGCATCTCAGCACAGCATGTGCTATAGCGCCCCCTACAGCATTTTTAACAAACAGCCCCTGCAGCAAATTTAACCTACGTCCACAAAATCTGGGGGACATATAGAACACATCAGGACGCACAAAAAATCCTCTTGGAGCCATGCCCTAAACCCAACAGGAAGTCCACCATTTTGAATTAATTGGACAAATTTTGACGAATGTTGTTCATTTTTGAGAACTATCTCCTCCTAGGGTATAAGTCATGCAGACCTCAAATTTGACCAGTATATACACCAGGACATTATGATCAAAAGTTATAAAAAGCTTCCTCCAATGTCAAAGGGTGTGGCCATAGCAACCCCCTGAAGTTTGATGCTTCGCCATGAAACATCAACTGCTGTGTAAATATCCTCTGCTTGCTCCAATCTGCCTCAAACTTTGCATGTTTAATCACACTCCTGCCCTGACCACATCCATGTGCCAAAATACATTCACAGCTTGTGGCATAGCGCCCCCTGCAGCATTTTAAAAAATGGCCCACTCATCAAATTTAACCTACGTCTACAAAATTTGGCATGCATATGTAGCTCATCAGTGTGAACAAAAAAGTCTCTTGGAGCCATTCTCTAAGCCCAACAGGAAGTCGGCAATTTTGATTTCAATGTTGGATTTTTGCTGTTTTTGCTCATTTTCAGATATTAATTGCTCACAGACAAGAAATCCAAAACATCTGAAATTGTGCCAATATATAGAACACATCTTCAGGTTTAAAATATGTGAAAATGGTATGCCAAACCCAAAGGGCGTGGCCATAGCGGCCGACTGAACTTTGATGCTTCGCCAGGAAGGAGGAAGTCTTGTTAAATCCCCTGTATGTGCTGCTATCTGCCTCAAACTTTAAATGTGTGATCAGGTTACAGCCCTGATGATTTCCATAGACCAATATACAGTCGCAGTGATAGCGCCACCTGTTGGATGGACAGTAAGTGCTGCATAAACAGTCTGTAATAATCCAATCTGCCAGAAATTTGACCTGTGTGTTCAGAATCCAGCCCTCGTTGCCTTCATGGGCCTAAATGCGCTCCCGGTCGCAGCATCGCCTGACGGACGTGCTTGGGGTCGCCGACCAGCAAGGGGTGCGAGGACCCGTTCATCGCTGCTTGCAGCTTTAATTATTATTATTATTTTACCGCCAAATGAATTGCTTTTTTGAGGGCCTAAACATGCACCGATTCGCGTCAAAATCTGCACACACATCAGGACCGGTGAAAAATTTGATATTTTATGGGGTCTGTGCATGTGTGTCCCAAAATGGCTCCATAGCGCCCCCTGCAAAATTTTAAAAAGTGGTATTAGACTAACTGGAAGGACATTTCATCTACAGCTACAAAATTTGGCAGGCATATTCAGCACATCAGGAAAGACAAAAAAGTCAATCATAGCCATGCTCTAAACCCAACAGGAAGTGACATATCTTGCGTTTACTGTAAAAAATCTGTGATGAACTCCTCCTAGGGGGTAAGTCTTAGAGACCTGAAATTTGGTCTGTACATACAACAGACCTTCCTGATGAAAAGTTATCAAAGTCTTCTATGTCGATCAAAGGGTGTGGCCATGGCAGCCCCCCCGAATTACTGATCCTTCGCCATGCAACAGGAAGTGCAGGTCTAACTCTCTGAACATGCTCCAATCTGAATGAAACTTTACATGTATGATGACAGACCTGCGCTGATGTCATCCATATGATAATATTCACTCACAGTCATAGCGCCACCTTGTGGCAACAGGATTTTTGCTTTTTTAATACTTTTATGTACTGTTGTCAACCCGTTGTCCAGATTCACCTCAGACCTTCTGACATAAGCCTGAACACATTGATGATGAATCACAGAGACAATGGTGACGTTTCATCGACGGGCGTGTCTGTGGCACCGTGGCGAATTTTGATGTTTCGCCATGAAAATTCAAGGGTCTATATCTCAGCTGAACAAGAACCTATCTGCTCCAAACTTCACATTCAGAATGTCATGTACAGTCTGAAGACATCCACACTAAAAAATTTTCAAATAGTCATAGCGCCACCAACTGGCAACAGGATGTTTTGGAATTACATTTGCCCATCCCATTGCCCTAAACTTAGTCAAATAATTCTGAAAATTGGTGTGATGAGTCTTCACACCATGATCATGGCACAGTGTGAAGACTTTGCCATTTCATGAAATGCTGTTGCCGTGGCAACGCAAAGTTGATATGAAAACAACCTGCCTTTGACAGCATTAGAATTATCAAAACATCACCAAAATTTGCACACACATCACCACCAGCTGAAGGAAGAAAACTGTATGCATCTCAGCACAACACGTGCTATAGCGCCCCCTACAGCATTTTTAACAAACAGCCCCTGCAGTACATTTAACCTACGTCCACAAAATTTGGGGGACATATAGAACACATCAGGACGCACAAAAAATCCTCTTGGAGCCACGCCCTAAACCCAACAGGAAGTCCGCCATTTTGAATTAATTGGACAAATTTGGACGAATGTTGTTCATTTTTGAGAACTATCTCCTCCTAGGGGATAACTCATGCAGACCTCAAATTTGACCAGTATATACACCAGGACATTATGATCAAAAGTTATAAAAAGCTTCCTCCAATGTCAAAGGGCGTGGCCATAGCAACCCCCTGAAGTTTGATGCTTCGCCATGAAACATCAACTGCTGTGTAAATATCTTCTGCTTGCTCCAATCTGCCTCAAACTTTGCATGTTTAATCACACTCCTGCCCTGACCACATCCATGTGCCAAAATACATTCACAGCTTGTGGCATAGCGCCCCCTGCAGCATTTTAAAAAATGGCCCACTCATCAAATTTAACCTACGTCTACAAAATTTGGCATGCATATGTAACACATCAGTGTGAACAAAAAAGTCTCTTGGAGCCATTCTCTAAGCCCAACAGGAAGTCGGCCATTTTGATTTCAATGTGGGATTTTTGCTGTTTTTGCTCATTTTCAGAAATTAATTGCTCACAGACGATAACTCCAAAACATCTGAAATTGTGCCCATATATGGAACACATCTTCAGGTTGAAAATATGTGAAAATCATTTGCCAAACCCAAAGGGCGTGGCCATGGCGGCCGACTGAACTTTGATGCTTCGCCAGAAAGGAGGAAGTCTTGTTAAATCCCCTGTATGTGCTGCTATCTGCCTCAAACTTTAAATGTGTGATCAGGTTACAGCCCTGATGATTTCCATACACCAATATACAGTCACAGTGATAGCGCCACCTGTTGGATGGACAGTAAGTGCTGCATAAACAGTCTATAATAATCCAATCTGGCAGAAATTTGACCTGTGTGTTCAGAATCCAGCCCTGGTTGCATTCATGGGCCTAAATGCGCTCCCGGTCGCAGCATCGCCTGACGGACGTGCTTGGGGTCGCCGACCAGCAAGGGGTGCGAGGACCCGTTCATCGCTGCTTGCAGCTTTAATTATTATTATTATTTTACCGCCAAATGAATTGCTTTTTTGAGGGCCTAAACATGCACCGATTCACGTCAAAATGTGCACACACATCAGGACCGGTGAAAAATTTGATATTTTATGGGGTCTGTGTATGTGTGTCCCAAAATGGCTCCATAGCGCCCCCTGCAAAATTTTAAAAAGTGCTATTAGACTACCTGGAAGGACATTTCATCGACGGATACAAAATTTGGCAGACATGTTCAGCACATCAGGAAAGACAAAAAAGTCAATCATAGCCATGCTCTAAACCAAACAGGAAGTGACATATCTTGCGTTAACTGTGAAAAATCTGTGATGAACTCCTCCTAGGGGGTAAGTCTTAGAGACCTGAAATTTGGTCTGTACATACAACAGACCTTCCTGATGAAAAGTTATCAAAGTCTTCTATGTCAGTCAAAGGGTGTGGCCATGGCAGCCCCCCGAAATACTGATCCTTCGCCATGCAACAGGAAGTGCAGGTCTAACTCTCTGAACATGCTCCAATCTGAATGAAACTTTACATGTAGGATCACAGACCTGTGCTGATGTCATCCATATGATAATATTCACTCACAGTCATAGCGCCACCTTGTGGCAACAGGAGTTTTGCTTTTTTAATACTTTTATGTACTGTTGTCAACCCGTTGTCCAGATTCACCTCAGACCTTCTGACATAAGCCTGAACACATTGATGATGAATCACAGAGACAATGGTGACGTGTCATCGAAGGGCGTGTCTGTGGCACCGTGGCGAATTTTGATGTTTCGCCATGAAAATTCAAGGGTCTATATCTCAGCTGAACAAGATCCTATCTGCTCCAAACTTCACATTCAGAATGTCATGTACAGTCTGAAGACATCCACACTAAAAAATTTTGAAATAGTCATAGCGCCACCAACTGGCAACAGGATGTTTTGGAATTACATTTGCCCATCCCATTGCCCTAAACTTGGTCAAATAATTCTGAAAATGGGTGTGATGAGTCTTCCCACCATGATCATGGCACAGTGTGAAGATTTTGGCATTTTATAAAACGCTGTTGCCGTGGCAACGCAAAGTTGATATGAAAACAACTTGCCTTTGACAGCACTAGAATTATCAAAACATCACCAAAATTTGCACACACATCACCACCAGCTGAAGGAAGAAAACTGTATGCATCTCAGCACAGCACGTGCTATAGCGCCACCTACAGCATTTTTAACAAACAGCCCCCGCAGTACATTTAACCTACGTCCACAAAATCTGGGGGACATATAGAACACATCAGGATGCACAAAAAATCCTCTTGGAGCCACGCCCTAAACCCAACAGGAAGTCCGGCATTTTGAATTAATTGGACAAATTTGGACGAATGTTGTTCATTTTTGAGAACTATCTCCTCCTAGGGGATAACTCGCACAGACCTCAAATTTGACCAGTATATACACCAGGACATTATGATCAAAAGTTATAAAAAGCTTCCTCCAGTGTCAAAGGGCGTGGCCATATCGACCCCCTGAAGTTTGATCTTTCGCCATGAAACATCAACTGCTGTGTAAATATCTTCTGCTTGCTCCAATCTGCCTCAAACTTTACATGTTTAATCACACTCCTGCCCTGACCACATCCATGTGCCAAAATACATTCACAGCATTTGGCATAGCGCCCCCTGCAGCATTTAAAAAAATGGCCCACTCATCAAATTTAACCT